>PVLD010001384.1:155000-205229 GCA_004027595.1 Dinomys branickii
CAAGGGAAGATTTTCAGCAAACCAAAGGACTGTTTGCATCTTCTCAGACCACTGCGTGCTGTCCTGCTCACAATTTAGAATAATGTGTCATTTCCACATCATGGAATAAAGTCAAAGTAAGTGTGTCAGACCGAAAACAAAATTTCTTGAAAACTCGTAAAAGATCAATATTTCTCCTGTGAGTAGGCAAATATCTCAACATTATAAAAGTAAGTTGTCAGTGCATTCAATGGCTATTATGCTGTTATTTTTTCTCTTTTCCCTATTAAAGTTATTTAAATTATAAATGGAAAATTTCCTATTTATCATCTATTTAATACAAAACCAATACCATGTTTAATTATATTATAACCTAAAGTTCCACTGACTTCAAGAATAAGGAAAAGAAGGTCAGTAACACAGTACTGCAGTTTCTTTTATAAAAGAAAGGAAACATATTAACAAACATGCATACATTAGCAAAACAATACAAGTGATACTGAAATTCAGACAAGGTGTTAGAAAATTAACAATGGTTGTTCTATTATGTATTGATTTCTTCAAAGTGGTTACTCAGGAAAACAAATACAGACATGCAAGACTGATCAAATATCTTTCCTAGGAATAATGCCGTTCAACTAAAAAATGAAAAGAAAAACCAAAAACATAAAACCAATGAAGAAAATAATAAGGAAACAGGCATCATGTTTTTTGGAGATGATGGGATTATCTTCTGGAAATAGTAATTGGATTTGTGTGTTTATATGAAGAGATATAGAAGAGATGAAGTACATTTCTCAACAAAAACAATAAGATCCTATCAAAATCATTCCAAATAGAATTTCTCATTGTAAATATTCAACACATTTGACTATTCCAATGAATAAAATTCAAAATGAAATACAATTTCACACATAAGATTTGAGAAAAGAATGGGGAACCCCAGTAACTAGTGCTTGGTACGGTGAAGTGCAAGCAGAACAGGATCCTCATGTACTGTTGGTGGGTGAGTACAGATACTAATCTGGTTGTCCCCAAACAAGGTCAGAATCCTCCTCCATCACCACCAACACCACAGTAAAACCCATATATATGTCCTCTGAGCCAACAATTTTAAGTCCTATGTGTTTATGTAAGCAAATGGTTTCAAGCCATTAAAACTGAGAATATACATATCTGTATTGCTGATATTCACTGATGCGCACCATTTATGTGTGGATAAGACAAGGACGTAAATCTCTGTAGATAAAACCTGGTATGAATCATTTATAAAGAGGGTTTTTTTCTCATTGGATGGAAAGTATAAGGGAGCAGACAGAAACAAAAGAAGAATACAGTGCAGCCCAGCCCTGCGAGGTCAGGGGTGAATCCTCCTAGGGATAGTTCTGCTTCCTGGACAAATAACTTCCCTTAAATCTGGTAAACTAATGTGTTTCTTAGGGGCTGGGATGCTTTTCACAAAGGATCAGATGCACAGGCCTATAGGTCCCTTCACTGGAATTTGTACTAGCAGGAAGGCTTACCAATAGTATAGACAGCTGGTTATGATGGGAAATATGGGCCAGTGATATAGGTCCACAGTGCAAATGCCTGCCTAGCAAGAACAAGGTCCTGAGTTTGATTCCCTGTACCAACAAAAAAAGACATAATGGGAAATACTCTATATATTCCTACCAGATTTCTTCAAAGCCTTTTACAAACACTGAATACTCCTTTGAAATTTTCATGAAGAAAGAGGATGTCCATGCAGTTCCATGAATGAGTAAACTGAGGTAGAAAAATCAGTCTTGCCTTTAAAGCACAACTTTAGTACCTCAATTAAAACAAACAATATTTTTTAGAGGAGGATTACACTGGACTGATAGGTTTGGGGAAAATAAACCCTCAAAAACACGGACACCAAGCAGCTCCTAATATCTCTTCTTGGCATATATATTACATGGGGAAATATTATGTATGAAGTAAAATCAATTATAAGTTAAAATCATGATATTTTTCTGGGTATGCGCTTGAAATAAATGTTTTGTTTTGTTTTCTGCCCTTCAGGAACTACTAGACTGACAGGGCAAATGAAAAAATAATATGAGTGACTGAACAGGGGAGATGTAGGCATGAGGTATCTTTCCCTCTTTCTGCCAAGTTTAGTTTTATAGAAAAGCACTTAGGCATGGGGCGAGGCCCTGCAGAGAGTACTCCGCTCCATTATCCAGACCACACTTACAGTGTCTTCTATCAGGGACTCCCGTGGGGCAAGTAAAGCCATGCTACTTCCTGCTAAGATGACACGTGAGAAATAAGCCAATTATCACAGAACAGCAAGAATTAGACATAACACTCGACAGTATTTAATGGGGGCATGTTACCAGCTTATGTGTAAATGTGTCTGAAACATACTATCACATTTTATAGAGATAGAAATGAATGGACAGGGAAGCAAAGAAAAATTCTGATAGCTGGAATTCAACAATTTTGTATCACTAACTTGCTGTAAATGTACAAGGAGAAGAAAGTTGTTTGCCATTTGAAAGAATTTGCAAGCACATAGTGTTATAAATCTAATTCACAGAACGTAAGGCTGTAGGCAGAAAGGAGGTTATGGAAACTTGACAAAGAGGCTGGACAATCCTAAGGAAGCTCTTCTCAAATATGGAAACTTTGGCTCTAATTTGGTACGATGGCTTTTATCCTCTAGTCCCATGAGATATTCATTGACAGCCCCAGTCATCAGGACAGAAAAAGAGAAAAATAAAAGAAGCTTACTGAACTCAAGGAACAGAAGAATCCCAGAATATTTAAAAGAAAGGAAAACATGACTCCATGTAAGAACTTAGTCTACGAGCTTAGAACTCTAACTCTGACCACAATTTTACAAAAGAGCAGTGTAAAAAATGCCAAAGAGACTAGCAAAGAGAATTAACTAATGCCCAAAAGTATCAAATCAAATCGAATTTGAAATTCCTCCCCAAAGTATCATGGACATGCATAAATGAGAACTGTAAAATGCTACAGCATGAAAAAATCCACTGGAATTATTTTCAGAATCGAGCATCTTTGGAAATTTGCAGACAAAAATTTGCATTAGAACCTGGTTTAAAGATTATACAATCTACCCACTCAGAGTATCTAGTGCTACCATAGGACAGTATCAGGGTCTTACTCTAGCAATGCGTAGGTTTCCTGCAGGGATTGGACTAGATGGTTTGCTCATGTTCTGAATGGTGGTTCACATTCCAAGATAGGTTTTATACCTTTGGATACACACAAGTCCTCCACCTTAATATTAATCAGTGGGGTCAGAGCCATTGTCTTGTCTGACCAGACCAGCAGTATCAACATCGCCCAGAACATACAGTTCTGGCCTCCACTGAATGCGAAACTTCAGAGGTTGTGAGGACCACTTTTGTTTTACCAGGACCTTCAGGTGATTACTTTGAATGCGGAAATCTGAGTTTCACTGGGCTGGAGACACAGAAACTGACATTTAATCTGGGAACTCAGTGAGGCTATAATCTCCCCAAAAGAAGAGGAGGCTCAGAGAAATGGTCGCTTAATCTGACGTGAAAGGCATGGTAACACCTCTTAACACGTTTCTGCAGGAAACAGTTGATTTCTCAAACAGAGGGAGGAAAGACAGATGGAAGGTGGTGGAAGGCAGAGCAAGAAGGTGGAGGGTAAAGAGCGAAGCAGAGGAGGAGCAGGAGGAAGGCGAGAGGCCGCTGGGAAGACATCAGAGAGGAGAGAAGAACCAGCTCCAGGGAGATGAGGAGGACAGAAGAGACGTTCAGTGGGGTGAAAGACAAGAAGAAAAGAGAGGCATCCATTTTCGACTGCTCCTGGAATACTCTGACGTCCCTGTGTCCTCTCCAAAATTTATATGTTGGTCAATTCCTTTACATCCCTGTGTGAAGATTTTATAAGTAGCGTCAGAATTTGGAATGCAAGAACCTCATGGAGGATTTCATTGCTTCAGGAAAAGAGATGCTGGGAGATGTGGGCCTGCTGATACCGTGGGCTGGTGAGGTTTGTGCCAGGTTTTTTTAAAAAAATAAAGGGAAAAATAATCTCACTTTTATATCCAGCTGGAAAGGT
The DNA here is from genome assembly GCA_004027595.1 of Dinomys branickii. Classification (NCBI taxonomy): domain Eukaryota; kingdom Metazoa; phylum Chordata; class Mammalia; order Rodentia; family Dinomyidae; genus Dinomys; species Dinomys branickii. The sequence continues at coordinate 159,069 of PVLD010001384.1, forward strand.
AAGTCGTTGAAATTTCATACCATATACCACAGGAAGTAATATACATACATATGTAATACAATATACTTACCTAGAAGAAGAGTGAATGATTTAATCAATACAGTCTTGATGTATAAAATAGTAGCTCATTTATTGATCATATATGTATAAATGTACATTTTTATATATCCATGCAAATATATTATAGATCAAATATATCAAATTACATTTTTCTTAGTAATATCATGAAGAGCTAAATTTATTCATTATTCTGTTTAATGAGTAATGGCTGCCTAACTTCTCATTTTAATATGTGACATCTAGTGCCTCACACTGATCTTTTAACAATGCTAGTACCTTGTATCCTAATTAATTTTGCTTAGAACATGGTTGAACGTGGGGCATTAGAACAAACTTTACAGCAAGCTCTCCAAAATTTTCAACCTCAAATATATTTTCAACTTGACAAAAGCTCATGTGGAAAGCTATAAATTTATTCCAATGAGCTGGGCATGGTGGTGCACACCTGTAATCCCAGCACTTGGGAGGCTGAGGCACTAGGATCATTATGAGTTCGAGATCAGCCTGGGCTACAAAGTGAGCTCAAGGCCAGCCTGAACTGCATAGTGAGACCTTGTCTCAAAAAGGCCAGAAATAAACAGATAAACAAAAATTTACTGCAATGAGATTTCCATTTCCAGTTTTGGAATTTATTCTTTACATTGCCTCCAAAATCGTCAGTGTATTACTTTAAATACCAAGTAAGGAAAATATTTTTTATTTTAAGATGGAAATCCGAATGACTTTTAGAATTGGTCTGCTTTTCAATAAAAGGGAATCGTGAACGCGATAACCCTTGTTTATTATTATTTTGCTTCAGGTCAGTGGTCTTTAGAATGACTATTATTTTCATCTGTGTGTCCTGTGTGTAACTTTTCATGCTGGAACTACAGAAAAGAAGCTTTAAAATTGTGCACAATTATTTCTATGTAACCTTCACTTCAAATGAATCATTTCAAGCATAACATATCTAGTAATATACACCTGAATGCCTCACTTCTAAATTATTACATTGAAATGAGCCTGACCGCCACAGAGCTATTGTGAACTCTGTCTTCTTCTTACAGCAGAGAGGTATGCATGTGATTAGATGTTTATATGCTTTTTGTGGTATTAATGTCAGGACATCAAAATGACCTACCCAATATTGAAAACACAATTGTATTCTTATGGCAAGAAGAACTGACACTCATGGTGCACATGCACCCAAAGAGGAAGTCGCAGCACACTGCTGAATGTTATTAGACAGAATTATGAGGAGGTTCTGACTGCCTGCTTTGCGACAGTCTTTGGAAACGTATCATCATTTCCCAGTGATCCAACCTGCCCTCATTAGCCTCATCTGCATGAGCAAAGCTGTGTAATCAGCAATGAAACTGTCCAAAGATCAAATCTATTATTCAAGATCCAAATGAGAAAGCAGGCTACAGCGCCAGTCAATACCTACATTTGACATTAACTGAATGTACTCAGCATTATCCACCAGGGAATGTGATTTCTCAGGAGTGACTTGCCTGTGACTCGTGAGACACGATGGCAGGAAAATCTGCCACTAAAATCCAGGCTAGCTGCTCCACCTTTGCAGGGCGCAGATCTGCAGTCTTCAGCTTCCAGGGCACACCTCTGTGGACAGCCCCAGACACAGTGGTGCAAGCGGGCAAGGCACATCTGCTCTGGTGTGGAAGGTTTTCCCACGCAGTATTCAACATTAGCAGTGCAGAATCTGCCAAAATGACCCAGAAAACACCTGCATCTGAAATATGCGAAAATGAAAAATGCTTTTCCTTTGTTACATGCACAGGAAAACAATTTTGTAAACTTTTTACAGAAATACTTATCACGAAAATATTCAATCTAACAATGCATACTTGTCTTACTATGAAAAATTGCAAGTGAATTTTGGTGCCAAAGTGATCTACCACTGATAGTCTACCATTGAATTGCTATCTAAACTGTATATAATGAACTGTGTTACTACTAAATGGCAAAGTACATAGAAGGCTTGTGCATGCATATATTATTCAGTGTATCAGTCAATGCAATAATTTGTGAAAAATATAGGAAAAGGGAAATGTCAGATATTCTTTTGATTATTGTTTAGAGATGGTAGCACTTCAAAATTTTAAACATGTGTACACTTGGATACAGGGAGTCAACTCATGAATTCATTGTTTTAAGCACATTAATATAAATTTTAATGTATATGCAACTGTTGAGACTGGGTTTAGTATCATCTGCAGAGACTAATTACCACAGAAATTTCAATTTTTCTGCTGCTTTTTTCTGGGACCTTGATGTAGACTCTTCCAAGTGAATATAATTATGAAATATAGCTTGTACTTTTTGTGAAGGTATGGAAGTAGTAAATAGTTTAATGTTGTGGTCTTATTTAGCTATCCATAAAGAATATTCTATGCAAGTTAGAGAAGAATGGGCTGTGAATATTTTTCATTTCATACACATGCACACTCACACATGCTCATAAACATATACTCTAAAAAATCATATATATATATATATATATATGTACATTTAGGCATTATATATGAAACATGTTTTTCTGGGTTCTTTATGCACTATGTTTAGTTGTGTGATACAAGTTTAATATATTTACACATTTTACACATTATATAATATACTCACATATTCTTTTGAATGACATATACATAAATTGAGAAAGAAAGCATGGAGATGGAAAATAACCATGGTTCGTTTTGATAAGGACAGGTCTAAAGGTAGTATTATGATTTTCAAGTAGCTTTTATAAAATATTCCAAGAACACTTAAGGTAATCATATAAACGTGTCAATGAGCTGCGATGAACAATGTCACATCACTTTGCTTGCGATTATTAATGAGCATTAGCTGACTGAACCTGAGTTGCTACACTTGTACATCACCCGGTGATGTGTCTAACAGAAGTGGTAAAGGTCAATAATTTGAGCCTTTCACTTGCAGTTGTGAAAAACAACCATTTTATGCAATTTTCAAGGTTCACTGAGATGGCTGACAAAGTGGAGTTGCTTTGATATATTCAAAATTCTGATCTTGTAGATAGAACTTTGGATCTAACTACTCTTTAACTTCTTTTGTGTCCCTTATTTTCTTCATTCATAACATTTTATACTGCATCTACACTTCTTAGAAAAGAATTAAATGTCTTTGCTACTGGGCTAGTGTCCCTCTTACCTCATGTGTCAGAAGTCCTTGTAATAGAGTTGCCTAAAATGAAGTTATAGAGTGACTTTCTCTTCCTAACCCTTCCAAAAAAAACAAAAAGCTAGGTAAGTTAGAAACAACTATTGCATGGTATTTAATCATGCCTCTTCTTGGCCCTGTTTAATCATTTGTAGAATAATCTTTAATGTTCTTTCACTTTCAGAGGTGTTTGATTTCAGGTGGAAAATTACACGATGCCTTAACACATTATGAAAAGTTTATTCTGTACATATATATATCACCTATTCTAGTTCATACTTAGAACTATTTGCTATCTGTGCAAATAAAAGGAGATCAAACACAACAGCAACACCCACAATAACATCAACACTTTTCTGAATGAACAGGACATTCCATGCAAGAAACTGTTGGTCTATTGCTATGACTTCAATGTCTTCCCCTAAACTCATGTTGAAGTGTATGTAACACTGTAGTATTGAGAGGTGGCGTGTTTAGAAGCTAATTAGCATTACTGCTTTGCTCTTGTGAATGGATCAATTCCATTGTCCTGGCAGTGGGCAAGTTTTCTGGAGAGTAAGTTCCCTTTGAGTCCACCAACCACTTTTGCCCTCTGTCTTCTTGCAATTGTACTATGTCTTGATACAGCAAGACGACCTTCTCCAGAATCAAGCTTCCCTCTGAGATTACTCAGCTCCCAGAATACATTTCAATAGGTCATAATTTTTCCTGCCTCTAGTATTCTACTAAGGAATCAGAAAACACTTAATTCTTCCTACATCGATCTCCATAAAATACTAATAAAATAAAAATAACAAGAAATTTTGTCATTGTCCAAGCTAATTCTCTATCTCATATAGGAAGCTAAAATATTAAGGACTTTGAGGACAGTTTTTAAAATTAAGTCATGTGGAGGTACTAGCCAAATTAGATACTACTGCAACTAAGACTCTGCAATAATGAAATAATAATTAAAATAGGGCTTTTAAATTACCTATCAGGTATTGATCCTTAAATGTTTAAAATCTACTTAGTTGATGAAGAATATTCAAATTTAGTATCAAAATAGCTAGAACCATTCTCAAAAGGTTCTTACAAGAAATTTAAATATGTAATCAAAAGAAAAAGGTGACTTGAGCACATTTCTTTTTTCAGCATTTTTATGTTCCAGTGGCATGGAAGGAGGATCAGAAAGGATAAGTGAAAGAAGCCAGGAAGTTACCAGCGTTTGAGAAAGATGTGGGAAGAAAGTTTGAACATCACAGATGGAAAAACGTCATTTCACAATATGTTTATGCACAGAATTTATAGTTTTCTAATATATTATTTTAGGTGAAGAGAGATGAATTTAGAATATGTCCTTGAAAACTGAGAAGTCTGCAAGAATAACAACATTTACAAAGAGGAAAGATTGTAGAAAGAAAATATGATTAGAAATTAGGAACTTACATTTGGTTAAAAAAACCCTGACAAACCTCTTATGCATGTAAATTGACAGATCTAATATTCATTTGAGTATATAAATCAGTACTGTATTTTGATTATACATAAAGGATCGAGATGCAAATTTACGGTTAAAAAATGGAGTTGACTTGATTCTCATATTTTACCATAGCATCTCGATTATTTCATGTTCATTTTATTTTATTTTTAGTTCTTCATAGGAATAGACACTCTTTATTGTATACTTATTTTCTTTCCTGTTGTAATTAAAGAAATTATTTCTTACCAATATTTGAATTTTTCAGAATTTCTTTTCTCATATGATGTAGCCAAATTTGGAGAACTATAGGATGAGTATTTATAAAATTATGTGCATTCTTTTTCAGTTACCATTTACATTTCCAGATCTTCTGAGCTACTAAACGCTATGCCACATAGCAGCCCGCTGAAATATATATAAATACTTTAACATAAAGTATGGCAAATAAGGACTTACTTTTCTTACACTCATTCCTACCTTAAAACACACATAGTAACATCCATAAAGGCCTTCTTTCATTTTCCCAATAGATTAAGTCAATTTATTGTTAAATCAACATTGATTATCTATTATAAACAGTATCATTCACAGGACAAGGTTTTTATTTTCCTTGCAGCTAATTATTACCTGTTTTTTAAAACACTTTTCACTTTTTATTCCAAATACCTGATCATAACTATCGCCCAATATGCAAAATATGTTGGGCTTTTTCTCAATCATGTCATTGTTATTACTATTACAATTATCACTATTATTTCATATAAGGATTTTCCTCCTGGTTAGTCAATGAGGACAATTCCACAGTCATCTAGAAAGTTTCTTCATTGTTAACTTGGGAATTTTTATTTTGTGATTCTGAATTGATCGAGAGTTTTCTGAAATCCTCAATGTTTTTGTCTATTTCTTAATTTTTTGTATATTTTTTAAAATTTTACTATCTTCCATTGAGGCTTGTTGAGAAATAAAATTACTTAGAGACTGTAAATCTGAAAAGCATTTTTTACTCTTCCAGTGTCTTTGGAGATATTAATTATAAGTCTTGAAGTTTGGGGAGATTAGTTGTTAAGTGTTGAAGTTTCTTTTTTCAAAAGCTTAACATGTTTCTTGGTTTTTGCCATTCTTTGTCCACTTACCACTGACTGAGGATACATAAGTGATATTCTTAGAAGTAGAAGCAGTGGAAAGTTTTGACTAACCTCTTCAAAATGTCTTACAGCTTTATCCTAATATACTTTTCTTTATCACCTATTTTTCCATTGAGCTACTATCCTCCACATATTCATAGTAAAGATGAGGGTGTTATGTTCGCTATATGGAATTTATAGATGAAGTATGGAAGAATTTCTATAGTTAACACTTTCTACGCAAGATCATGGAACACAATTGCAAGAAATCTATTATTTTCATTATATTCTGTATTAGAATCTGAAAAATTTCCTTTTGAATACACTTTGAAGTTTACATTTTTTACTTATTACTGTATATGATATATTTTCCTTCATTTTTTACTCTATATGATATTTGTTTCTTATGGAATATTTATATATTCCATAATTATTTAATAGGTCATAATATAGATTTCTTTTGAAATTTTTTACTCTATATGATATTTGTTTCTTATAGAATATTTATATATTCCATAATTAATTATTTAATAGGCCATAATATAGATTTCTTTTGAACAGAAATTTATGAGAATTCTTTAAATTTCCGTTCAACTCTCAGTCTCAAGATTGATGAGGGAGGGGCTGGGGATATAGCTCAGTGGAATAAGCGCTTGCCTAGCAAGCGCAGGGTCCTGAGTTCGATCCCCAGTACTGCAAAAAAAACAAAAAAGAACAAACAAACAAAGATTGATGAGGGGGCTGGGGATATAGCTTAGTGGAATAAGCACCTGTCTAGCAAGCACAGGGTCCTGAGTTCGATCCCCAGTACCGCCAAAAAAACAAAACAAAAAAAAAAGATTGATGAGTATTTAATCTACAACCCATAATAATTCTGTTTCATCTTATCCTATTGGTACCTCTTTATTTGTTTTCACTCATTCTTATGTTTAAGTAATTTCAGGAACATATATTAATGGCAGACATGCTTGGTCTCAAAGCAAATGCTGTTATTACATACTGTGTCCATAAAGCTTTTACCAGACTTGATACTTTCTGTCTTGAATTCTGCATTGGTATGTCAATTACATAGTTCTAGCCTTGCTCTAATTAGCATCTCTCAGTTATTTTCCTCTGAGATTTCTTTTAATCTTTCTAGGTCAAATTGTTATATGGAGCTTTTAAAAATAACATGGAATGAGGTTTTTAAAATTTGATATTTGAAAACTATAATAGGTATTAATTACAGTAATATGTGAAAACTATAATAAGTATTAATTGCAGTAATATATTTCTATGTGTAAACTTTTTTGTTTTGAGTTTTGTTATGAAGCTTACATCTATTTTATGAATTGGTTTGTGGTCTGATTGATATACCATTTTCTACATTTATCTTCTGATATTGTGTTACTTATCTTATGTAATCATAAAATCTAATTAGATTTCTTTTTGCTGACTGAACAATGTTAAAGGTTATTAGATTATTAATATAGCTTTCATGTATATCATTTTTCATCTCATAAATTTGGTGCATGATATTTTAGTTTTAATATTTCTGCTGTTATATTTTAAAATACAAATTAAGCGCTTAAATCTCTGTTAGTTTATGCTGTATGAAAAAAATAAGGACGTTAATACACATCGTGTATTATAAATATCTTGTATATTTTTAGTAAGGTATGCAATAATAATTTTAGAATTTTCAAATTTAATAGCCAATTTACATGGGCTCAACACTAATCCTCAGTTCATTTCCAAGGTTTTTCATCTTTGATAGATTGCGTGTGATAGTCTCTTATTTATTTATTTTATTTACTTAGAAAGGGTCTTTAAGCCTATATAGTCCAAGTACTCCTCAAGTCTACAATTGCACCTTTACTTATTTGAACCCTACTTGCTATATTTATAGAGCAAATTACATGGCTATTGTATCCAAGTGCCAGCACTAAAATTTCTAACAAATTATTATGGCATTAATAAGTTAGAAAGAACTTTCACAATTATGGTTTAATCAGCTAATACAAGTAATACTAATGTAGCACATTTTTATATCTATATGTGCTTTCAAAACATTTGCACTATGACACCATCTTGATATATTCTTATTGTTTTAACAACAATTTGTATTACTAAAATATATAAAGAAGAAAGTCACTCAAATAAGTATCAGGAAATTTTTCTTGCACAGTGAGATATGAAGGTGATGAGGTGATTGAGCAAGCCACTGACTCGTGGAATTGCGCAGAATCGGGGCTGTAGCAAGGTTTCCCTTGGGTTCCCCACTGTAGCCCTTACAACGGTTGAAATGAGGCACCCAGCTGCTTTAGTGCTCAGATCTCCGTGCTTGAGATAAACTGTTCTGTTGTTTTCTCATCTTTAAATATTACTCCATATCCTTCACTATTTTATTTCTAATCATCACCTAACAGAGATATGACAGTAAAATCTGCATAATATTTTCTCTTTTTAGTATATTTCTGTGTTTGTAGTAGCATCGTTACATGATACAATTGAATTCATAGAGAAAACCTATCGACACTTGCCATATTAAAAATAGGTCCTGATAATACCTTAATTCTAGCATAAAATATCAAAGGTCAAATTTGTAATTGAATGTATATTTATGTAAAAACACTAATGAATGGCTGAACCAGAAGACACTTTTCAGTGGTTAGACACTGGCCCTTGAAGACAAATTGGTCATGAATGTGACAACTAGAACAGACTGAGGATAGTAAGTTTTTATTAGAAATTAGTTTTCCAAAATGATCAAGGACTCTAACAGATTTCTATAAAAGAGCGTATTATATTTGATTACCATGAACATTTCATTCCCAGAAAATTTAATATTTAATAAAACCATGTAAACTATTTTGCTTTAATATATAAAGTTCAGATGTAAGCTGAAATATTATAAAAGGCTTCCCGTCCACATGAACATGTCTTGAGACTTTTAGAAACCATGCAGAGCACAGGACTCATTTCCTATGCATGAAGTTATATCATCCATTACATAATTATTTACAACATATGTCATTCATCACTCAAAAGCTAAATAATAACTCGTCTTGTGACGATCTAAATTATTGTGAATATTGAAAATGGCTCTAGATATTACCAACATGCTTGCCAACGTAAGGCAAAGCCACAACTTTAAATATCATTCACTTAAAATATATCCTTCTAATATGCAAAAGACATCATCCCTTTATGCATATTCATGTGCTACTACAAGGGCATTTTGTCATCGTAAACCACATATTGAATTCAATGGCAATACTGATGTGTATATGAAACCTATTGCTAAGATAAATGTATTTTCAATTCGAAGTTCTTCAGTGACAAATGCATTCAAATTTTGGTAAAATATGAAAGTTATACTGACCTAAATACATTAATGATAATTTAAAATATTTTATAAATTGAAAGAAATTTTACTTTGAAAAATATATTAGACTAAAAAAGCCTATGTGTGTATTACTAGTTGCATTACTAAATTGTGAGTTTTACTTAAATTTGAATTAAATTAATAATGTGAAAGATAAATCTCCAAATCTAAAATTCGAACAGATGAAAATGTGGTGTCATTTTTAAATACTGTGATTAAGATTTTTTCACCATTTACATTTTTATTGAATTTTTTAAAATATAAAAGTATAAAGATGAAAGCTAACTGTAGCATGACTCTACCTATTGACCTCAGTCCTAATCATAATTTCAATACCAATTTATATTATTAAAAACAAAAGAGAAGAAGAAATGGTAAGAATCCAAATGTCTTCTATGCAGTAAATGTTCCGTAAATATTGTTTGAATAAGTAATGACTGTCTTGGTTACTTTTCTCTCCTTGCTGAGACACAATACCCAACACAGAAAATGAAAGAAGGAAAGATTTATTTAGTTTACAGTTTGTGGAGGTCTCAGTCCATACTTGGCTGGTTCTGAGGCAGAGTGGCACATGGCAGCGGGCAAACGTTCATGGTAACAGAGCACAGCAAAACCAACCAGAGCAAAAGGGAGGAATGGCTTCAAGCAGCCTGTTTCCCTCCCTTACATTGTAAACAGGCTACCCCCACGCAGGGGGTGTGTAGCTCTAACACAATGTCCATGCCCTCCTCTTCCATAGGCTCAGGATGTGTACAAAGTAAGCAACTTGGCTGCCTGCTGAGCCACTCAGCCAAACCTCTAGACTCCCCAAGTTGACACATGTATCAACCATAACAATGACTAAGTGTATTTGTAAGTTGTGAACTACTATCTACATAAAGGCCATTTGTTGGAGACACGGAATAGGCACCTTTGTGAATGCTGAGTCTTAGAGGCAATTTGAAAAGCTCCGTAAGAAGGCTGACTGTACAAATACTTTTTAGGCACTATGAAATAAAAGCAACAAAACCAACAACAAAACTGGGCCAGCAACAACCCCCTTTCATTATTTTAGGTATAAAATTAAATACTAAAAATCACAGAATCTGAAGTCATTTATGATACAAATGCATAACTTTGGTCTTGATTTCTGCACAACAGGTAAAAAACAAGATAAAGAGTTCAGTACATATGAGCAATGCTTCAGCTCAAACCAGAGTTGAAATTTATTGATATGAAAGTGCATCATTTAGTGAAACTTATTATAATTAAAGTTGATATAGATATATATGGATCATACAATGAAATCTACTTTAGAATTACTGAAATTAATTAAGTAATGAATTAATTAAGTAATTAAGTATTTTTTACACTAAAACTAAAGGAAGCAATATTTTGTTGGCTTTCCAGAGCATAGTAAGTACAACAAGAAATCAATGCATGTAAATTCAGTGGTCAAAATATGCTAATTAATAGAAAAATATGGTTTAGTAGTGTTAAAACATACAGTCGCATGCATACTTAACTAATACACACACACACACACACACACACACACACACACATATAGTCAGCCCACTTTTATAGGGAATTCAGTTTTCTTTTAGTTTCTTGTTTGTGTATTTTTGTTCCTGTTTTTCATTTGCAGTTTTTTTGAAATTAAATATAAGCATATGAACTTTTGCTTGGTAACCAGAGGGATTTGCATTCTGTAGTCAAAATTAAAGCTCAATATGAGAGACACGAGTAAGCTGTTTGTTAAGAATAATCACTGATATCACGGCAGAAATCACAATAGTATTTGAAATAAATACTTATTGGGCTTCCTGGTTCAGAAGTAAAAAAATTCACACACAGCTTTGTCCTAATATATTTGACAATTCGTCCTAATATCTGTGACAAATTCACATAAATATCTATTTATACAGTCCTCCTGACTCTACAGAAATTAGCTTTGAAAATAGAGCTGATTTCTCATGGACGTTTAGATTTTACATTTTGAAATGGAATCATAGCTTATAATCAAAACATAGTATTTTGATTATATCTAGTATTACAATGCAAAATGAATCTCCTAACACAATTTCTAAAGGAAACAGGTTTAGTATAGAGCTTCCAGAATAAATGCTAAAAACTGCATTGGCATAATACATGCTACTTGTATGATTAGAAAGTGAAATACTTCAGAACTTTAAAAAGATGTTTGTTTTTAAATGAAATATAACAGCGATGAATGGGGTTTTAAAGAGAATATATATTTACCTATGAATGAGACACCATCCAGAGAGAGATATCAAATTTCATTTCAAAATTTCAAAACATTCACTGCAATTAGGAGCCGGTTGGTATATCAGAGGACTATCAATGAGTATTTTTCAGCTTGCAATGTTTGGTACTACGAAGGGATTCCTAGCTTCGGCATACATGCAAAGCCCTAAAAGGAATTTGGAGTTGTGACCACCGCAAGTTTGGACTTGATTCCCAGGGTGTATGACCCCAAACTCGTCAAAATCTGTCACAAAGTTTTGAGGGATACTATGAATAGTGGAAATTTATTTATCTTACTAAATGTATTCCAATTTCCAGAACGTAACATAAAAATAGTAAGGCCAAGTTTGCTAATAGTCTTGTATGAAATATTTTCTTCCCATTTTTCACAGCGAGTTGTGCACATATAAAATACATGCGGGAGAAAAAGGTTGGTTTCATTATTTATCAACCATTTAGTCTTGTTAACGTTATTCATGTGTTTCAGTAGATAGAACAATTAATTTAATATTGTAATAATATCAGTGCTTTGTTTTAAAGGTATACATTGTGAATGTAGTGTTAGAGTTCTTTATAGCAAAGTATGAGGAAAGCTTTCTATATTTTTTTCAGTTATAAGCTTTACCTTTGGCTTTCAGATTGTGAAACACATTTTGAGTCTCCTGATATATAAAGTTTAAGGTTGAAATCCATTTTCACTTAGGATCTCATACTTAGCCATTTTCCCAGTACAATTTACTAAATAATCCTGTGCCTTCACATCAAATTATGACCCAAATCCTCACAGGTCAAGATCTGAAATGTGTACTGGTGTAATTCTATCTTGCAAAGGGTCCATATAGTTTCTCTAGTTTGTCATAACTAGATATTACATGTAATAAAACTGCATTATTTACTTTTCAGTGAAGACAGTCATTTAGAAAATACTATTTTTATATACAGCTTAAAAATATTTATTAAGTTTTATATAATAACCTGCAACATTTTTAGTATAATGCTGAATGTGTGAATTAACTTAGGAAAAATCTCTACCTTAGCTATTTCAAGAAAAATATCTAACTCAATGAACACTATTACCATTTCTTCAGAGAATAAATTATTTTACTCTACTTTAAATGTAGTCACAGAGTTTGTATGACAAATGATATGAGCACATTTTGTTAATTGTAAGATTTTGCATATCTCTTTTCACAGTAGATATTCACTGATAAAACACTGACTTTCTAGATATAGAAGACTGATTCATGGAAAAAAATTAATTTCACATGAAGTATTTGAAGTACTGTAGTATTTATATCCACAAAATTTGCTGGACTTCATTGTTAGTATTATGAGGAAGCGTCCAAAAGTCATAAAAATGCTGATAATTTGAATTGCAAAAGGGTCAACAATTTCTGGATACCAAATATTAAATAAATAAATAAATAAATAAATATCAAACTCGGGAAAAGGTACAGTTATATCAAAGAATAAATGATAATTTTATTAATATATAAAAATCCTCATAACTATTGTTTAATTAAGCAACTAATTATTTTTTAACTTTTCATTTTTTATGTTAAAGGTAAAGAAAACAATAGCAGTGAAGACAAATTCAAAACAATGTAGAAACAATAAAATCCATACATGACCTCAAAACAAAATGATAGGAATTAACAATGGTGGCTACACTGCATACTGTTACCTTCAAAGAAGTCACTCAGTCCACCAGACATAAGAATTTAAGATTGATCGGACAACAAATGACAGTAACAAGTAATAAGAACAACACTGGAAATGATGCAGAGCTTCACCATACAAGATGGTAGGAGTTCAGCCATGGTTCTTATACTGCATATTGTTGTTTTCAGATCAGTCATCCTGATTACCAGATTCAAACGTGCAAAATTGGTCAAGAAAAAAGAAAATTTTAAGCATTGACGATTCCTTTCAATAGCCCACAGTCATCAGCAATACACCTATCACAGATATCCTTGTAATGATTGAACTCCACTATCTGGCTTAGGTGACTGACATTTCTCTCATCAAAATACTGCAAGTTTCTCCCCCTTGTGGCACACGGTCATTAATCTATTCCTTCTACTGCTGACAAAGATATTTCTTTGCATGAATATGAAAATTTTTATTTATCTGTCTCATTACTGAGTCACAGTTGATTGTTTCAACTCTTCAGCTACTTTAAACAAGACTGTGCAATGTCCATGTACAAGGGTTTCTGTAGTAATTTATTTTCATTTTTCTTTCGGGTACACTAGAAGTGGAAATTTCCAGTTCAGACATTAAGTCTTGATAAAACTTTCAAGGAACTGACAATTTTGTAAAGCGCTTGTATCACCTTACAGTTTGTCTCTAATGTATAGGAGTCTACTTTATTCAAATTCTTGTCTGCATTTTAACAGTTGGTCTTATCTATCTTTTGTATTATAGCCAAAGTGGTGGGTACAGGGCGATTTCTGTGTTTGTGTTTGCACTTCCTTTGGTTCCTAATTAAGTATAATATTGCTATGTTTTCTTTTTTATATTTTAGTCATCTTTTATCAGATCATGAAAGGTGCACTGAATTAATTTGTATAATGTAGTTTTCATGGAAGAGGATAATAATTCATCATTTTTGCATCCATTAAGATTGTCATGCACGTTCTCCTTTATCCATAATCCTACTGATAAGGCATACTACATTAACTGATTTTATTTGTTAGAAAAAGCTTGGCATAACTGTGATAAATCTCGCCTACTTACAATGCATATCCCACTTAGTTATGTGCACCTGGATTTATTGTGATCTCATCATGTGGAGGAGTTTTGTATTCAGATTAATAAGATATGTTGGTCTCCATTTTTCTTGCAATGACTGCTTGGTTACTAAAATATTGTAATATTGTGTACATAGGAAAAGGTGGTGAAGGTTCACTTCTCTTGTATTTTTGCAAACGTTGATAAGAATTGCCGTTATTTCTGCTTTTAGTTTTGCTATATTTGCCCAATGAATCTATCCGAGCCTTACTTTTTTATTTTAAACAGTAAATAAACTAACAAAACAACAACATGGAAGACAAAAACAAAACAACACAAAAAAACAAAAAACGATACATGACCTCAAAACAAAATGATAGGAATTAACAATGGTTACTGTATTACTTTATAACTTTTGTTTAATTACTGACTAAAACATTTTACTTGTTTTAAGGCTAATATTTGCTATCTTTTCTTGAATTCTTTTCAGTTATTTGTGTTTTTTCCTAGAAAGTTTCCTTTTCATCAAAACATATTGATATGTAATTGCTTGGCATTTCTTCAGAAAGGATTCTGTAATGTCTTTAATAACATTCTCTCATTCCTGCTTAGAATAACTTCTCCCCTCTTTCTCATTATAGATAAAGGATTATTCATTCTGTTATTATTATACTTTAAAAGGATGAACTTTGGGATTTTTTATATTTGTAACTACCCATTAATATGACTTTATAGTTGCTAGGTTCAGTTTTAGTTTTCTGTGGCTCATTTTGTTTTGAGGCTTTTTGTTTGTTTGCTGACTGTTCTACAGCTGCTGTGTATGTCTTAGCAAAAGCTGGCACAAACTTGTAGCCATTTACCGGTTCAATATTATCCTATGGAACTGTTATCATGTCCTTTCCCTTTTGTGCTACTCTTGTTTCTCCTAACATTTCTGGAATGTGAAATAAGTTAACTATGTGCATGTAAATGCCTCTTATGTAAATCCCAGGAATTTAAACAAAACAATAATCATTGTATATTATCATGAAACTATTGAATGGTAACTTAGCATTATAAGCAGAACTTTCAGTAGATTGGAGAACTTTTTGTTCACATAACGTATACATACCTGCACCTAAATTTCATCTTTCCAAATAGCTTCATGGTGACACTCATTTTCTGCAGAGTCAGTTGTGTTTTCCATGTACATTTTGACAGCACTACTGGTAACACACAGACTGGAAAATCTGAGTATCTTCTTCATTGAAACAAATGAATCTACTTGTAGGAATCTAAAAAAGATAAAAATAAAAAACCTCTTCATGCATGACTATGACAGTTGTTTGCAAAGTTTGAGTTTATCTTCTTTGAATTAAAATCAAGTGTTCTATTAGTGTTTTGATTGATAACAAAATAAGTTTGCAGTCATATTCTATTCAGAACCAAATCTCAAATGACGGCAGAACTGTAGATTTTGAAAAGCTAACCAGGGTATAATTGATAACACAGCCTGCATATGTTTTCATCTTTAATGAAATTCTTATAGACATTTCCTAAGCAAGAATCATACCCCTAGGCCAATGAGCCACTAGACATTTCCTAAATATCTAGAAGTTCTGTGGAAATACCATAGTACTGAGAATCAGATCCTGGTGTCACTAGGTTTTCTTTCTCCTGTCATCTGGATTCTCTTCAGAAGTGAGAGCAAAACATTAACGTTTCATCACTTATTGTGAATTGAATAATATCTTTAATATATATTTAGTTTACGTTTGTGTCATGAATATAGATATACATATAGAATTTTTAAAATAATATTGGAAGTTTTCCCAAGATATCCCTCAAAAATTTATAAGCTGAATTTTGTTCCCAGAGATGTCTGCCTCTCATGAAATGTTTAAAATCAGGCATGACATTTGCTAATTCCCAAAAGTAATGCCAATACAACTTTAATAACATTTTTTCCTTTCCTATAGATACTTACATGTTTTCTTTTTTGCTGTTAGTTCATTACAAATAATTTATTCACCATTAAATAAAATAATTTAGGGACTTGAATTCATAATAAAAATTAGGGACTTGAATTCATATTGTGTTCCATTAGTGATTTCTTAAAAGATATAATGACTTCTACAGAGCTAATATTTGTTGGGCAAGAGAATGCTGAGAATCTATAATTTTTTATAATTTTTATTATTAAGCTTATTTGTTCAATTTAGATAGATGTATCAATCATATACAGCACAGAAAATTTGTACCTGGTCATGGTATATCTGCCTACTTTCCCATATTTATTCTCCATTATACTAAAAATAATTGAAGCTATTAGTGTTTTTTGCATTAGTCTGTATTCCTATATATTTGCAATTCAGAAAGGCATTCAGTTTTCAATGTTTAAGCAAGTTATTATTTCCCAGATTCAGAGGACATATTTCTCAATTTTACTATCTACAGAGACTTAAGAATCTGCCTTGATCAGTCCATTTTCCTTTTGAAGTTTTATGCAAAAGCATCATAGTGGTGTTTATACAAATTCTTAGAAGGTGGGTCATCCTAGTTTTATCTTATTTTTAATAATTTCTCTGATCAAAGAAAACATTGGATAGCTGTTCATGTAAATACAAGAGAAAATACAACTAGAAACAGAAATTATTTCAGGATAGTCTACCAGAAATAGAAATTATTTTAGTAAATCCAGTGGCTTTATTTTATATTTGCACATATAATTTTATACTTAAATTTAGAAGAACTATAATATAAACCGCACACAGATTTTTGTCACAGGGAAATAACTCCCAACCGTTGGACATGCCAGGTTAGTGTCTTGGGCCTCAAAATAATGAAGTTAAGGACAAAGGAGATGAAAAATGGGGAAGTTTTATTAAGAGAAAGCTCTTGAGAGGCAGGAGGGCTACAGAAAGTGAGTTTCCATTAAATTTTTTCTCTCAGAGGTTTTTATAAAGTAAAATCTCATCACAGGTTACATTGGGCCAAACTACAGTCAACCGATAGCATTACAAGCATAGTTGCTTAGATAATTTTGACCTAGTAGAAAAGCAAGGTTTGTAGCAGGGAGGAGGACAAAGCCATTTCTAGAAGGAGCAGGAGAGGGTCAGAGTGCCTGGTCATCTGTCTTGGTGTTTGTTACGTTGTTCAGTGCTACTGGACCAGACGATGCTGGTTACAGCACAGCTGTGAGCTCTCCTTTCTGTCCGGGGAGGCTCACAGACTTAGACCTGGTGGCCCCACCTCGGGGCCTCATTTCTGTCACCTTGGTCCTCGACCACAGGGCTGGTTTGCCTCACCTCTGCTCTGACTCTGTCTTGTGCTTGGTACCTTCCTACCTGACTTCCAGTGCTTGAATAACTTAGCTGTCTCCGATATTAGGACTCATTCTAGATACTTTAAAATGTTTATGAGCTTCAAAAATGTAAGATATTCATAATTGTAGGCATCGGTCACTTATCTAAAGAATGCTTATGAGGAACACTTTGCATGGTCTACTATACATCATTCATTTCACCCATAGTGTGGCCCTTGTTAATTAAACAGGTGTGAGAAAACTTACTTTACAGATAGGAGAGAATGACTTTTCTAAACCAGGATACGTAGAAGCATTGACACTCCGAACAATGTTTATCGAAATAAAAATTGCACCGAAGTGAAGAAAGTTTAGAAGGTTTCATTTAAGATGACTGCAGTGAGTGAGATAAACTGAGTTCAATGCTCTGGTAACGCGCGGCAGGAGGGGTCTTCAGCACTTGCTTGAACTAGGGGAAAGTGGTGACGAACTTAGGGAGAGGGCCTATCTGTGGGGTGTATGATGCCTTCTGAGTTATTCCTGAGTTTGCGAGACTTGTGCCATGAGGAGGCCTTCTGCGTGCAAGCACTGGAGATAAGGGTTCTGTTTCCTGTGCTATTTACGTTTCAAGGAGGTGATCACAAGGTTCTGGTTCAATATATCCCTTGGAAGAGCCTGGGAGGGCATGTACATGAATTTTCATTAGGTCAGGGGAATTATTTAGATGTATACTTTCTACAGCGTTTACTTTAAAGAAAGGGAGTTCTGGAACACATCATTAGAAAGGGAAGTGTCTAAAGCTTTGTGGGGAATAGCAAAAAGCTATCATGGTCTCTGTTTTAGGTCCATAATTAATGGATAGATTTAATGTTATATTTGGGTAATGAAACTGTGTAATGCGACTGGCTTGCACCTAATTCAAAATTCTAGAATAGATAAATATTTTTAAAGGATTTTCACCTCTGAAATTTTAGTATTGCTTCTTTATTTTGTATAAAACATATCTCCCCCAATAACTCACAGTAGCTTTTAATTATAAAACTTTTGTAGCAGATGTACAGAAAATAAGTGAAGCGCAGCTATATTTATGTTTTTGTGTTTCTTCTTTAAAACATTTGGGTTTGGAAGTCACCTGAGAGTATATTTTATCCAAAAAAATTAAAAATCACTTGGAATTTCAGACTTTCCTGATAAAAACTGAAGTACCCCTAATTGCCTGTCATATATTAAAAATACCAAGAAAAAAACATCCTTGCTCTTTGACCCATGATATATGTTAAAATCTGAAAGGTAAAATTCTGAACAAGCTAAGCTGGTTTACCAAAACTAAGAACTCACCAGGCCAGGCTCACTTTTGGGTTCTATAATGTTAGGAGTTGGTGAACAGCTTCCATCAACAGACCCAGATAGTGATCTCCTATTCCGTGAAAATCTTTCTTCAACTTCTTCCTCCTAGAGGCGACATGAACTCTCTTAAGGTGCTCTTCTGTCTAAATTACTTTTTCTGCATCAGCAAAATTATCTGAGGTCTTCTGGAGAGTCAGTCATGAACGAGTATGAAATTCTTCAAAGCCCGGTGAAAATTAATTTTCTGCGTTATGATGCAGCACTGTGGTGACCAGACATAGCCTTCGAGAGGCTGCTAGATGTTATTTTTCCCAAACGTAACAGTAACATTAATACAGTCGAAGGTCTGCATTCCAGTAATTTTGCATCACTTTCTTCAGAGCTGTTAATTTTTGTTTTTTATGAATAAGAACATAGTTTGGAAATTCTTTGATCATGTCCAGTTTATGTGCCCCCCCCCCGTTTTTCCCTTTGAATGTGGATCTTACTGTTTTTACCCGGGCTGTCCTCAAATTGTAGGGCTCAAGCAACATTCCTGCTTCAGCCTCCTGAGTGGTTTTCATTGCAGGACGGCATCACCATACCTGATTACTCTGTATCCACTTTTCAATCGAGTCTTCTAAAGCAAATCCACTGAGAGAGGGCCGTGTAGGTTCCATAACTTGATCGCCTGGTCGACAGAAGTAGGTAAAGAATTCAGATGCTCACCACAGTATGCTGTTCCCTAGATAGACTTCTTTTCTATCTTCAAGGTCTTGTAAACAGCTTTTGTTGAGACCGATTGGCCTTGAGAGAGGAGCTGAAGACCGGATGCTGCTCTTGTGCTCCCTGCTGCCAGTTTTCAGGAGCCCCCCTCAGTCGCTCGCACCTCGACGTCACATGATCTCCCCTTCTGTTATAATTTATTTATCTATCACTCTAGGTGTGCAGTTAGTCAAAGGATGTTGGATAAATTGCCCAACACGAGCCACGTCGAGAGGAAGCTGAGAAGAATGAGGCTGTTCCTTTGACACTTG
The DNA here is from genome assembly GCA_004027595.1 of Dinomys branickii. Classification (NCBI taxonomy): domain Eukaryota; kingdom Metazoa; phylum Chordata; class Mammalia; order Rodentia; family Dinomyidae; genus Dinomys; species Dinomys branickii. Next base: position 178,885 of record PVLD010001384.1, read on the forward strand.
CAAGGAAAAAGAAGGAGGAAAAATTTTTTAAAATGGTTAGGCTAAAATGAATAAATGCTTGCAAATTTTAAGTGGAGAAAACTTTAAATATTGTCATAGCCTAGGTGAATTTGTTCACAATTTGAAAAATATTCTGTAGACAAAAGCATAGTGTAGTGTACTTTAAATAGTTTTATCTTTTAATCTTTTTATTAAAGATGCAGGCAATTTCTCCAACACCATTACAATGTAAGCATAGTTTAAATTTAACTGTATGCTTACTGTCAACAGGAAGTTTTACATTTTAATAAATGAGCTCACCACAAATATGGTCACTATTAAAGAAAATGCATATGTACATTGTGCATCAGGAATATATACAACTTAATATGTTAATTAAAATAATCACTTCCTCCCTCTCATAAAATACATCATGCTGCTTGAGATTGCAACACCTTAAATATTTCAGTTTTCAACAGTGCTACATGTATTCATGAATTTTTCAAGAAAATAGGAATAATGTTTCCTGTTTTGTGAAATTGATAATTTATTTCTTAATGATGATGAAGTCATAAACAAAGCCAAGTGTAGTCTGAAAAGCAGCAGTTGTGCAGGCAGGCGAAATAGAGAACGGGCAAACAGTAGGTAAATTAGAAAGCTTCAATAATGAGCGGCTTAACAGTGTTGTAGTGAAAACCAACAAATGTACCTAAATAAAATGACCCAAAATAAATCCAAGTATGAGTAAAATTTGATATTGGATAAAAATTATATGTTAATAATTAAAATAAGGGTAATTTAATGATTCATACATAGCAACTGGACAGCCATTGTGAAAAAATCAATATGAATATACCGTATAGCATTCTCTGAGTTAAATCAAAGTAGGCACAATTTTTACATACGAGAAAGTATAAAAATATGTAAGAAATGTTGGCGAACAGCTTGACAAATTAGAGTAGAAAAGGCTTTCATAAATATTTAAGACATTGATCTCACATAGGAAAAACGAATAGCTTGAACTACATGAAAATTAAAGATAGTTGCTTATAAAAGGAATCGAAGAATAAATAAAATGGCAAAATAACTGCATAGCCATTTTATTTCACAAAAGATAGGCAAGGGTCACTATTATATCAGTAACTCCTAGACATTGAGACGCATAATCAAATGTCCCTGCAGAGGTATGTCAATAATGCAATCAAATAGTTTATATTGGAAGACATAAAAAGCGTCTCTTAAGTGTTTAGTAATGATATTCACCTTTGTTCATCATGTTAGAGAAGTATTATTTAAGTATTATTTAAAGTACTACAAGTATATATTTTTTCTTCTATCAGTCTGGCAAAAAATTGTCACATTCACAATGTAGTGATTTTACTTATTAATGCTAATAATGCAAACTCATTATTAAATCCAAGTTCAGGACATTCATCAATGTTATTGACATGTATTCTGTTTGACCTAGTCTTTCTGTCACTGAGACTGCATCCACAAGCTACATGATACATATTCATGGTTACCCCTGTTATCACTTGGTTGGGATAAAAGAAAATTTGATATGATAAAAAAGACCAAAAATAAACATATAAATGAATGTGGAATATGCACAATTCAGACATGAAATACATGGTCTAGTGAAAAGAAAGGAAAGCGGGCCATAGTGTGGAATCCTTTGAATATTATTTTTTGATGCTTTGTAGACCTCTAAGGTTGTCCTTCTGGAAGCTTGTTGTACCTTCTCTGACCAGGAATGTGAAATTTCACAATGTTGGGACGTTGCAGAAAGTGTTCGTATTCATGGTGGGACATTTTCTATTTAATTTCTTTAGTTTAAAAGCATGAGTGTTTTCTTTTGAGAGAGTTTCTGGATTATTTCACTCATAAATCAGCTTTTCTGTTTTATTTTCCTGTAATTCCTAGTTCCAAACATTGAATACGGCATTCCTAAATTCACCTTCCCATTTTCTTATCATTCATTTTCTTCCTGTTATGTGATTCTGTTTTGCACATATTCATCCAATGAAATATTCCAAAGCTAGTATGAATTTTGAAAGCTTTCATGTATTTCTAATAGTCTGGGGAATATTATGAGCTTCTAAATTGTGCACATTTATAAAATTCTGTTCTTTCATATGGGTAAAGTAGATTTTCTTATACCTATAAAGCATTATAATTGTGTTTCCTTTTTCTTCTGCACTGCAGCCTCTCAGCTGTCTCTAAGTATTTGTATGATGGTTTGTTCATCACACTCAAATTCTTTCTGCCCACCTTTGATGCTCTTTAGTGGGGAGGGGCCACGAAAGCCAGCTGAAACCTTATCATGCACCTGGGGAGAGCCATGAAGGCTGGTGACCGGCCTGCCATGGGTGCTCTCCCCAACAAATTCAGAATCCTGTAGCAGGTTTCAAATGCTCGTTTGGGTTTGAGTTAGAAGAGAGGCAGTATGTGTCCCCCTCCCTGTGTGGAGTGCACACTAGCATCCCACCCAGGCTGCTCAAACTTTCTGCTAGGCAAGGGTGGTCGAGATTGTTTTCAGGGCACTCTTTCCAACTTTGTATTTTGACTAATACTTTCACCCTACAAGTCTATATTTTGCAATTTTTTTCTTACAGTTTCCACAGCTCTCAGTTTCTAGTTGGTTATCTGTTTGCCTAGTATATTCATCTTTTCCCATAAATTCTTCAATAAATTTATTATAATTATTTTAAAATCCTTATCTGACAATCCCAAGTCTGGACCATGTATGTACTTTCTTCTACCAAGTTTCTACCAATACTAACATAGTCACATTATTTACTTATTATGAGACTGGGTCCCCCTGTGTACCCCAGGCTAGCTTTGAACTCACAGTGATCTTCCTGCCTCAGCCTCATGATTACTGGGATCACAGAGGCGCCCCATCACACCCAACTCTTCTTCCTTCATTTTTTGTGTAATGTAATTTTTTATTATATAACAGACATTTTATATGAAATTCAAGCACAAAGTATATAAATTATTTCTGTGTATGTGCAAATGTGTATTCATACACAGGCACATACACATATGTCTCCCTTTCCTTCATCAAGATAGTATGATGATGGAAAGATAACACCTATTATTATAATACTTTTGAGTATTTTTCCTCAAATGATTCTCTACATACTGTACATGAAAAAGTAAAGTGCTGGGAATCAGGGAGGTAGCTCAGTGGTACAGAGGCTGCCTGGCAGGCACCAAGTCCTGAGTTCTATTCTTGGTACGTGCGCGCGTGCGTGCGCGCGCACACACACACGCACACACACACACACACACACACACACACACACCCCACTGTTATATTATCTTAACTTTATTGTTTATTGATTCCTTTACCTATTTCCTTACTGCAGCACTCCGTGCCAGCCCTCTGGACTTTTCATGATGAGAAGGGCCTCATGACATCACCACGTTTCACGAGCTGTGCTCAGTGTTGCGAACCTCTTGCTTCATTCTCCCAGAGTACTGGGACTGCGTGTGCCCATACACTCCGATTTTGTTTTATTTTATTTTTAAAATGTATTATTTACAAATATTATATCACCATTCACGATGTTTATTGGACACTTTCATATTTGATTTTATTAAAATCCTTTGGCCTTTTCTATGGCCTGAAATGTCTAGTTGTTTTCCTGATGCTTTACTTTCTTTTAGTGTAGGTATTAAAAGAAAAGATTGTGTTTTCATCTTTTAGATTTTATTCAAATTTAACATTCTGTAGGTATAACATTTATGGCAGGTGTCATCAGATTTATGTTTTCAAATAATGTGACAATTGTCCTCAGTGAGAATTCAAGTATGTAGAGTGTTATCTAATATTTCATCTCTTTATTTGAAAGGAACTGAGGCTGAAAAATATGAAACGGTTACTGATGCTCACTTTTTGCTGACCTCAAACTGCTCCGAATGTGCCATCCACGCAAGCAGCCTGGAGCATGGCTTGCCAGCATAAGACTCAGGAAAGATGGCTGCGGATTCATGGAATGCATCCTCCTTAACCTCTGCCCCTTGTAATTGGCTAATGTGAAGAGAGTTAGATGCTGCAGTTATAGATTTTCAGTGTTCAAAATCTGTACAGCCTAAAAATAGCTACATAAAACTCTGCAGCATTCTAGAGGGAAATATGTATTTGTATCATGTGTTAATAGTATTGATGGAACAGTTGAAGAATCATTTTAAACCTACTACCTTTGTTAGTTGTGACTGTGCCACCTTTTACCTTGAAGAGCTAGGTTGCAGGTGATACTGAGTGGCCACTGTATCTGACTTAGAACAAACCAGAGGCACATTCTAATCTTCAGCAGTTGTCCCAATATAATTGTGGGGCCAAAACCAACAGAACAGGAGGCCATCTTCTGTACCTTGTTTTTTCTACATGTACACATTATTCTTAATGTTTTAAACACATTAAATTAAGGAACAATAAGTTTATGATATCAGTGTGAAACTGACTAGAACGACTTTTGTTAAGCAACTGGGTCTTCTTAAAATTTGAGCTTAGCACAATGTTTGTAACTTTCCCCAAATATATTTTCACAACTTATTTCAATTCTAGACAGAACAGAGGTAACATAAACTATGTTTACACACAAATGTTTGAATGTTTTCTTAAATAAAAATTGTTCATATAGCCAAAGATAATGATCTGAACTCAATTAAATGTTAATTTTATTTCATCTTATTTATGAAGTATTTGAATCTCTATTTTCTTTTCTGTACTGGGAATTGAATGCACAATTGCCTGGCAGGCATTGTGCCACTGAGCTATATCCCCAGAGTTCATGAAATATTTGAAAATTGCACTTTATATCATCATATTAACTTATTATTTGTAGTTATTTCTGTAAAATATTGTAGTGAATCAAAAATGTAAAGTAAAAATCTGACAAGATTAAACCCTTTCAATTGTATCTCTCATTAAATTTCAATTATTTTATATTTTCATAGGGGCCATTTGAGTAAACAAATCTACAATTATTTTTTCTACAGTAATTCAGTTGAACTTTTTAAAAAAATTATTTATCAAGAAATTATGTATTTTTCAGTAACTAAAATTCTTTAGAGTAGATTATGCTGTATTTTCATATATTTTAAAAATCCAGATTTTTAAAAAATTTAATATATGAGCTACATGAAACTACTATTCTTTTCATGTTAAGGACTAACAAAATCATTCCCACAAAATAGTATGTCATTATGTTGAAAATTTTTATAAATGGAACATATAAATAATATACCTATAATCATTTTCTATTTCTTATAAATTTTATCCTTTGGTTGATCAGGAGTCCTAAAATGTACATATAAGAGAGTACTTATGAATAATTAGTTCAGAGTTTCCCAAAAATGGAAGAAAAACATAATTAGTAAGTGAAGGAAAACTAAATTCAAACAGGTACAATTTTGGGGGAGTCACTATATTATTCACATACAGTGACACTTAAGCCATTGTGTTCCTTGCTGAACAGTAGACAGTTAAAATCAGAAAAACCCCTCTTGCCAGGTACTCATGGCTACACACAGGGACAAGTTACTGTGTGCAGTTTAAACAATAACTCACACAAAGACCTACAGAGAGCCTTGCGATTAAAAACACAGTCTTCTCAGTCCCGTAACTGTGAAAAACAAGAGGGAGCCTTAAGAATTAGATAAAGGAATTCCCCCACTAGGTGCACAGGGCAGGTAATGTCTTCCTAATATTTTAATTGCTATTTACATGATGTCTATTCTTATGTTACAAACTGCTATCCGCTTTTATCTTTCCTTTTGGTATTAAAAACTAAAAGAAAAATTTTATTGTAGATTTATTTTAAAGAACTCTTACTTGTGGTATGGCTGAAAAGTTTTAAGTCATATTTGCTTCTCACAACAATTTTTGATAGATTCTGGCACTGCTGATTAGAGAAAGAAATGCTCTGGAGAAAGTCTGGGGAGAGACACATGATAACATGGATATTTTGAAACAGGGAAGGGATCACACACAGGTACAGAAAATTAATCTGAAAGATGAAGCTTCCACAGCAATCCAAATATCTCTTCTTTGACAAAGAACACCTTGGAAAATTCATGACCACCAAATCAACCCTAAAAATACACTAGGACATTCTCAACCAGCAGTGAAGAACCTACGGCATGCATGCCACATTGGGCACATGCGCCACATTGGGCATGCAGAGCCCTGCCTTGTCAGCATGAGAGCCAAGTTGCCCAGCAATAGAGCATTAGATAATAGTCGTTTTTGTAAACTAAAACCTCAGTATTCAGGTTTAATTTTGATGTTGTCACTTTGCAATAAGCGTGTTTGGGATTGTAGTTTGGCCACTTGGACCGTAAATGTTTTGCCATCACTGATCCAGAGAAAGGTAATGAAGCCAAGGAAACCGAAAGTTCTGATGGCATGCACACATCCTGCTGGGTAAACAGCTAAACAAAAAGCGAAAATAAAGCAGTCAGTAAGAATAAGAGAACAAATGACAGGAATAATTTAATATCTTTCAGTAATAACTCTTGATATAAATGGATTCAACTTCCCAATTAAAAGATATAGATCAGCAGAGTGGACCAAAAACAAACCCAAAGTTTTGCTGCATATAAGAGATGAATAAATCATAGAGAAATTAATAGACCATAAATAAAAGGATGGATAAAATTTTCCATGTATCAGGATGTCAAAAGCAAGCAAGGGTGGCATTCTTAGTCTCAAAGTGAACCTGAGGCTAAGGTTGATCGGAGAGACAGAGAAAGTCAAAACATTAGTTAAGGTTATTTATTGTTGTTTAACTGCAATAGGTAACAGTTGTAAATATAGTCAGAATGATACTAGTGCATTCAATTTCTTAAAAAGTACTACTGGACATAAAGCATAAAAGATACACTAACACAACTGCAGTGACAATCTTCATACCCTACTTTCACAAGGAGATGGATCTACTTGACAGAAAATCTGCAAAGAAATATCACAGCTAAACCATGCCTTTGGAAACGTGGACACAAGGACATCTAGCCGGTATTGTATCCTACTACAACAGGTTACACATTTTTTCTGAGTAGCATGAGGAGCTTTCTTCAAACAGACTAATATTAGTCCATAAATAAACAAGACAGAATCAAAATCATTTCATGTACAATATTAGATCATCACAGAGTGAAAATAGAAATCAATCACAAGGGATACCACAGAAATGTTGCAAACATTTGGACATTAAATTATATACTTTTGAATACTCATGGGCAACAGAACAAATCATAGAAGCAATTTAACAATTCTCATAACCAATAATTACAGTAAAACTACCAGAACCTATGGGTACAGCAAAAGTGGATCAGAAGGGAGGGGTTTACTGCTCTGAATGCTCATCTGAGGAAAGTAGTGAGCTCCAATAAATAACCTAACGATGTGCTCAAGGACCTAGAGAAACAAGAAGAGTCTAAATCCAAGCCTAAAATAAGGCAGGAGAATCAGAAGGCAAAATTAATTAAATTAAAGGAATAAATGAATTGAATTAATTATTTAGCCAAACTTACCAAAAGTTTGAAAGGAAAGACTGTCCAATTAAAAATGAAAAAGGCAAAAGCACAATGGGCATTGCTGAAATCTAGATCACTGATAACGACTATGAAAAATTATACTCCAACAAACTGCAGAATCTTGAAGAAATGGACACATTCCTATGCACATATGAATAAACAGCACTGCCCAAGGAAGACAAAAGGAATTCTGTATAATTGAATGACTAGCAATGAAATTCAGGCAGTGATAAAACAAATCAACTAAGAAAAGGCCAATACCTGATGAATTCAATGAATCAATGTTTCATTCTCTGAAACTTTTAAGGAAGATATAATGCCAAACATTTCTCAAACTCTTTAAGGGACCAGGAAAGGAAAGAGTATTTCAATACTTTTTCCTGGAATCTATCATTATCCCAGTTCCAAAAGCATACAAGTACCCAACTAAAAAAGGAAATACAGCCAGTCAACTTAATAAAAATAGCCACAAAAGTCCTCTGCAAGATACTAGCAAGAAAAATGTGGCAGATCATCAAAATATCATACATCATGAGTAAGTAGGCTTCATTCCAGTGGCACAATAATGCTTCAACATATAAAAATGAGTGTTTACAAGAACAGAAATCACAGGATTATCTCAATAATTGCAATAAAAATCTCCAAAAAATCTGACATCCACTCATGATAGAATCCCTGAAGAAATAAGAATGAAAGGATCTTATCTCAACTTGATATAAAGATGTTCATTATAAACCTACTGCCAACATCATAGAAAATGGAGAAAACTGAAATCCTTCCTCTAAAATCAATAGCAGGGCAAAGATGGCCACTATTAGAACTCCTTTTCAATATAGTACTCAAAACATCGGCCAAAGCAATCAGGCAAGACAACAAAATAAAAAGGATATATATAAGAATGGAAAATGTCAAATTATTATTATTTGTAAATGACGTGAACATTTATATAAAAGATCCAAAATATTCTATGAAAAGACTAACACAGTTAATCAAATTCATCAAGGTAGCAGGATGCAAAATCAACATGAGGAAAATCAGTAGCATTCCTATACACCAATAAGAATCTCATCAAAAAAGAAATTAGAAAAAACATACCATTTATATTAGCATCAAGAAAATTAAGCGCTCAGAAATGAACCTAACCTAGGGAGTGAAATATCTCTATAACAAAAACTACAGTTCTTTGAAATAGATAACTAAGGTATAAAGTGAAACAATATCCCCTCTTCCTGCATAGTTAGAATCAATAGAGTCAATAAGGCCACATTAACAAAACTAGTATATGCATTTAATTCAATTCTAGTAGGAATACCAACAGCATTCCTCACAGAACTAGAAGAAAACTATCATCAGATTCATATGGAACCAGAAAAGAATTGCAAAAGCCATCTTGGGCAGCTAAAACAAAGCGGAAGGCATCTCTGTCCCAGATTCCAAGTAACACTTCTAATCTACAATTAGTAGGCCAGCCTGGCACTGACACCAAAGCAACCACATCCATCAGTGGAACAGAACAGAAGGTGAAAGAAGAACTCCAGACACCTGAAGTCATCTGACCTTTGAGAAAGGTGTTACCATGCACTGCAGGAAAGACAGCTTCTCTGGAACTAAACCTACTTGGTCATACGCATGACTTTCTGATGATGCGTTGCATTCTCTTCACTGGGATATTGTTGAAGTGTTTTGTGTCTATGCTCATTCAAAAGACTGACCTGTAGTTTTCCTTTTTAGTTGGGTTTTGTCAGGTTTGGGAATCAGGGTAACACTAGATTCCAGGAATGACTGGAAGTACTGCGCTCCATTTACTAAGAAATCTAGCTATACTTATGAAGAAGTTTGAATTTAGTCCAACATCAATTTCTGTGCACCAACATAAAATAAAAATTGATCAAAGACATATATATTAAATCAAATAATCTGATGAAAGATAAAATAGGTACAACTCTTCAAGACATAGGCAGAGAAAAGTACTTTCTAAACAAAATTCCTACTTCATAAGAAAGAGCATTAAGAATCAACAAAGAGAAGGATACAAACTTAAAAAGAACTGCACAGCAAAGGAACCAATCAGTAGAGTGAAAATACAACCTACAGAATGGGAAAAATAATTGCTAGATATTCCTCTCACAGGAAACTGACATCAAGACTTTACAAACAAGCAAAAAAAATAAAAAATAAAAAAATCAGACTCCCACAAGGTAAAAGACTAAATTAAAAAGACAGGCAACAGAAATGAACATGTATTTTTGCAGAACAGAAACATAAACAGCAAATAACTATAGGAAAGAATGTTCCACATCTGTGGCTATAAGAAAAATGCAAATTGAAAGAACATTGAGTTTCCATCTTGATACAGAAAGTATGGCTTTTATTTAAAAAAATCTCAATGAAGATTTAGAGAACAAGGGACCTTCTATCAGTGGGTGAGAACGTAAACTGGCATAACCACTGTGGAAATCAGTAGGCAGGTTCCATAAAATACTAAGGAATTCCATTTGACCTAGCTATTCCTACTCTAGGAATATTCTTAAAGTGTTAAAAATATCATAACTCAGTAATGCACACAAGCTCATGTTTATAGCAGCATAGTGCATAGTAGCTAAATCTTCAAATCAGGCTGCATATCCATCAACAAATAAATGTATATCATAAAAGTGTGGTATTTATATGCAAGTGAGTATCACTCTACCATAAACTTAAAAAAAAAATAAATGCACATTGAGACCATACTATCAAGTGAAATAAATGACACACAACTTAAATATCACATATTTTTTGTTATATGAGAAATCCAAAGTATAGATAAATCTAAAAACAAAATAAAAGACAAAAAAATAAGACAATAGCTCTTTTGCATGTGGAAAGAGGATCTAAAGATGTGAAGGGGAGAAGAGATGAAAATAAAAAGAAGTCATGTTAACTACATATACCAATTCCTGCAGAGGGATGTGAGCATGTGTACTGCTAATGTGCACTGGTAAAAACTTCAACTGAGACCCTAAACCCCTAAAATGGCATCAGTGCTATACAATAAAGCAATACGGTGATCAAAAAGATGTCGGAAAAACATTTATTGGAGATACAGTATTTCCTATAGTAATAACAGTTAGTATAAATTTTAAAAGCACTTATAGTAAATATATCATGAACATTTTGCAAATTTTTCCACACAAATGAAAGCTACTAATTTTTAATGAAACACAGAAAGTTTAAAGGAAACATTTCTCCACAGCATCACTTCATAGGAATAGCAATCACTCTTCACTGTATCATGTTCGCTCATGACAATTAATGGTTTTAAATGTATATGTTTAAGTGTGAGAATAAACTGTCATAGTGATGTAGTTCAAAAGAATCATATTCAAGAAAATTTAACTGTTTTATGTTATGATTTCTTCTACTCTTAAACATACTTCTTCTTGTCTGACTTCACTTCGCAACTTACCCACTCCAAGGTTGCTTCTTTCCTTGGACCCAATGTTACATATAATTAACATAGACAATGGCATTGGGAAGGAACAGCACATGTCAGCTTTTTCCCAAGTTATGCACTGTAGGCCAGTTGTCCTTGAAAGGGCTTCCTCTAATTAATTACCATCACTTTCTTTCAAAGTAATCATATTGTTGAGAGTTGATTGGGTGTGTAAGACACTCCATTTAGTTGGTAGAAAATCCCTTAACTAAAATAATTTTACGGCTGGTAAAATTAATATCCCATGAAAACTCAACAGTTGCATTTTAAAGCTCCTCTTCAAATATAGTTTATAAGGAAACAATGGAAAAGCTTCACTGCAATGACCAAAAGAAGAAAAAATCTTGCAGTATGTAAGATGTATAATTCTACTTACAAATTTATTTATTTATTGTCAATTTTACATGTAAAATCTTCTTTATCTTTTTTGTGGTACTGGAGATTGAAATTAAGAACTTTTAACCTAGCTACATCCTCAGTCCTTTCTATTTTGTTTTTTTTGAGACTGAGTCCCCCAAGGTGGGCTCAAATTCTGCAATCCTCAGCTGCCCAACGTTGATATTACAGCCATGTGGCATCAGGTCTGACATGATTGAATCTTCATAGTAACATTCAAAATGAGTTTGAACTTCATTACTGTTGAGTATTATCATACGTCTTTCTCTCAGCCCAAATTATTTAGATTCTCAGATGTTTAAGTGTCACACAGTTCTTATTTTTGTGAGCATCGGTTATATTCGGCAAGCTCTGTCCATAAATTCATGAATGGATAATGATTAAGTATGCCTAAACTACTTTGATGATAATTGTTCCATGCTGATTTACCATAAGCAATCTGCTGTGTACTGAAAAATACATTTGTGATTTTACTGTCATTCATAAAATTGACTATATTTGTTCTGAAGTGATTTATGCATGAACAGTTTGACTTTCTATTACTTTCCTCATTTACCCTAAAAAGGCGCATTTGCTCTCGAGTCATTACGAGTATGTTCTCTTTGGCCATTTTTAGTTCTAAACACCCTGATGTTTAAAAGTAGCTACACATGTGCAAGCATTCTTCTTACTTTGAGAGAAAAGGAGGGAATTGTAAAAGTAACGCAAACGCTGGAGTCCATGAAATAAGTGATATTTAAACCGGATAGTGACTCTTAGTTTGCACATAAAAAGCCTTTGTGGAGCCTTCTAAAGGTCTCCTGAGTCCAACTCTGAGCCATTCCAGTTGTCTGAAGAACTCTCAGCAGGCTCTTGTATGTGGCCTGTGGATAGGAGGTGTGTAAAACCAGCAAACTAGTACAATTCCTATATAGTCCTGAGGACAGATAATTCATTTATTCTCACTCCATTTGCTTCTGTTTGTTTTGTTTGACTGAGTCATTTGTCAAATGATATTTGTAACACAGCCCCTGAAGTTTCCTTTAGCACTAACACTGCATAAGCAACAAATCACTGCTCTCTTCTACCACGCCTGTCCTTGAGTGGGATTTGCGTTTCTTTCACTAGCAGTTGTTAAGTCTATAGAATCCTATTTTATGATCATGGCAAAATAAATTAACATGTGTTCTGCTAAGAGGCCTAATTGTTAGTGTAGTTCAAACACTGTTTAATGTAATAGTAATCTTATAAGTGCCACTGCTGTTGGCTAAATAAAACAAGCTCTTAGTTGAGAACAGACACATCAATTCATTGACTATTGATAAACTCTAATGCCAAAATATCAATGTCAGAGGAAATATTCTTTAAAAGAATTAATTAAAGTACCATAAAACTTGAACAATGTGAACAATCAGATTTGCATCAGCTAAGTCAAATAGTATTAAAAATGTAATCAAAGAAAATTATGCTCATCAAAGCAGGCTCTGAAACAGGAATTGATATTCTGTAAAACAATTAAACTATATTTAATTAAATATCTGTTGGGATGGTTTCATTGCAGCTATTCCAACCACAAAAGTAGGAGTCCCACTGACCGCGCCATCATTTCCTCTGTGTTCTCGGTCTATAAACAAGAATGTCCTCTTATTTCGAGTTTACATTGCCTCGGATCATGCTTCCAACAGCGGCTACTTTTTACACCTTTCCATTCTTTTGTCTCTACTTGAACACTTTTTTCTTTTTCTGAATGTGTTAGTGCCCCCATGCAAACTTAACGGCTCCATTTTAAAGTCCCTGCTCAATTATTACTATTTCCCATTACTATTGGTATGAAATTTACAATATTCACCTGGCGTTTCAGTTCTAGGGTTTGTTCCCTCCTCCAAACTTTAAGTTTCCTCTTTTCAGAACCTCAGTGAGGCCTTCTAAGGGCTCATCTCTTCCAACAGTATGATTTTTTTGTTTTATTATAAAGAGAAAACAATGGCCAGGTGTGGTGGTATATGCCTGTAATCGCAGCACTTGGGAGGCTGAGGCAGAGGGATTGTTGTGAGTTTGAGATCAGCCAGAGCCGTAAAGTGAGCTCAAGACCAGTTTGAACTGCATAGCAAGACCCTGTCTCAAAAACAGAAAAAAAAAGAGAGAAAAGAACAAAACCAAATTAACAAACACAAATACATAAACTAAATAACACAAAAACAATACAAGCAATAGAGAATTTTAAACAAGGTGATAGGAAATTAACAAGGGCTGTTTTATTACATACGGTTATCTTCAAAGTGGTTACTCTGGTAACTAGATATAGGCATATAAGATGGATCAAACAATTGCACATTAACTGTTCCTTTCAATTAACCAATAGAAATTAGTAGTACAATCATCTTAGCTATCTTATGTGTGTGTGCGTATGTAATTATATATATATATATATATATATATATATATATATATAAATAATTTTCCCTTCCTTCTTTCTTTTCTCTTTTTCTCTTTTCCCTCATCCTGGCTGTTCTTTCCTTTTGAGCACTTTCCAACAGAACGGTTTTGCAAGTACTCCCATTCCCTCCTTCCAGAGCCCTCTATTCCCCACTGTGTCTGCATAGAGTCCTTCCTCCTCACCCCAGTCAAGGGCCAGGGTCTACTGAAAGTCTCTTCTGACTGTCCAATTTGCTCTCCAAATTGCCCATTATTTTTCTTTCTTCCTAAATAATTGCTTGGTTTTCCTTTTGTAAAATCTTCATGGAAGGATTTGTGTTGCCATAGGAACACTTTATTTCAAATGCAATTTCATATTTATCACTGTTAGTCTAATAACCTCACTTAAAGAAATATGTTCATGAATAGCTCTAGTTTTTCCCACTTTCATATTTCTTGCAAAAAGAATTCCTACAATGTAGATGGTTTTAAAAGAATCAAGTAATAAGATAATTTTTTCTCTTTAACATTGTGTTTTGTGGTACAAAATCATTTGCAAGATCAGAAAATGATACCTTAACTAGTAAAGTTTAAAGTGACTCAGAAAGATTAAAATTTTAATAAATTAGCTGCACATTATCCTCAGCTGACGCAAATATTCAACTGCAAAAAGGGCCTTGTCAAATGTCATAATATGCTTCTCCATATGGCAGACGTGCTGACACATGTAAATACATTTTGTAGAGCAACGTGCTTTACTTGTGCATTCTGGAGAACTTGTGCATACTGGAAAAGAAGCAACAAAAATGAGAGCTCATAATATAAATATAAATTTATAAATTTACAAATATAAATATAAATTTGTCTGTGTATATATCCAAAATTAATTTCTCGTAATGTTGAATAAAATGATGGGTCACACATTGATATCTCTACTTGCTTATTAGTGGTCAGAAGTATGGATAGTAAACAATAATCATTCAGTTCTACTGGAATTCTATATTATGTCTTTTCACTTTTAAGCCTATTATATACTTGTTCCTTCAACAAAACTGCATAGTTTAGCATCTGCACAACATTAAGTATGTACATTTTTGAAAAGCCCTGAAAGTTTAATTGTCCTGTACACTTCAAAGTTTAATGTAATCGCCTGCACTGGTCGGATTCAGAGTCTCTTTGTCCTTGTATGCCACCCTGGAACTTGGCTAATTCTGCTTGTACTACTTTCACTTTGATCTTTCTTGTTCTAAGGCAGCATGAAGTGAAGTCACCTGTGTCGTGAGCTCATTCTTGGTACTTTGAGATTCATCACCTTGCACAGGTATTTCTGCTTTATCTTTCATTTCGCCTTCTGGAAGCATCTTTAGGAACCATATGCATCGCTTGCTTTACTTCTTTATAGTTTGCCTCTCACTGAGTGATCACACTTCTTAGCTTCTGGGTTTCAGCATCTTTCCTTTCAGGTTCCAACTGCCATCTTTCAATTCTTCCGTCTTTAAGAACCACTTCCTTGTGAGCCGTAGAGTGACGTACAGCGTGAGCCATACAGCGACCTGTTCCATTTTATTCTGTAAGCTGTTCTCTTCTTTTTTGCTTGAATAAGAATTTTATGAACATCACCTTCCAGTCTATTGAAGAATCCTACAGCATATGATAAAGTCTGAGAAGAACTCAATTCCTCAGTCTTCTTACTAATGTGATCTCCAGATTGGAAATATTTTAGGGATACTGTGAGCGGATTGTTTTTTCCTTGATGATTCTTTCTTTTATTTTTTGTGTATAACCTTTGACTGAGTTGAAGCATTTTCAGTGTTTCCCTCCTCCTTTTTGTGTTCTTCACCCTCTAAGTTACTCAGCCTTCTCAAGATCAGCTTCAAACACTTCAGATGTCAGCTGCTCATCTCTTTCCCTCCATTCTTGCCAGTTCTCTCCTTGCAAGTTCTTGTGCACTGGTTGTGACAAGAAAAGGTCCTGTTGAGCTTTACAAATGGCATCAGAGGATTTCTGGGGAATCTTAAAAGCAAGATTCCTAGCTCATTTGCTTCACTCTGTTACTGGTCCTTCTTTTTTCTTCCTTTTTCTCTTTTTTTCTTATTTGTAGCTGGTTTGCTTCCTGCAGTTTGGGACTCTCCAGTATTCCAGCCTTTGCGTTTTCTGGGCTCAGAATCAGAACTGCTGCACCTATGAACTTGTAAGAGGACGAAAAGGAGAGCCGTTAGTGGGAACAAAACTAAGAACTGCTGAGCCAATGGGACAAAGTTTTTTTGTTTGTTTGTTTCCAAATGCACTTGTCAAAAATAATTCCTTAACCCCAAGAATCACAGCTGTCCTAAAGTGCAGGCACCTAGTAGATAGTATTTCCTCATTCCCGAATGACCCCAATTCACCTGCAGGATGCGACTGATATTCTAAAACTTCCTCACAACTAGGCGGAGGAAGACCTGGGGCCAGAGGGTGGGATGCAGCAATTGGAAACCTGCTGAAGTCCAGAGCTCCGGGGACCGGGCAGAATCCAAAGGGCTCACTTCGGCAGAGGCCCATTATCAATTGTTAATTTTTTTTTCCATATTACAATTTGTCTTTAGGGATATCTTCTAGAAGTATGGCAATTTTCTCAATAAGTTAAATGTAACCAAACAAAAAAATGAATCAATAAAAGGAGTTTCAGATTTTCTCTTTTTAGCTGGTCAGATAGCTCACAGATATTTAAAATTATTGTTTGTTTACTTTTAAGACTTCTTTCTAGATATCCCCCCAAATCTTCATCCACTTATTGTTGGGGCTTTTCAGAAATGGCTGGATCTAGGGTATATGAATATGAATGAAGGATACATGATATCTAAATTAGTCTATGGGTGATGGTTTATCATACTCTGGCTGTGGATAATTCAAGGCACACCTTGAATGCGGGAGGCATCAACTAACAGGCTTGTGACCTTAATGAAATAAAAGAGAAAGGGAGGTTTGATGCTGCTGCTTTGCTGCCTCCTGCCTGCCCAGCCATGGACTGTTTCTCCTCTGCCGTACAGCCCTGCCTTGGAGCCTGCCAACAATGTACTGAAATCTCTACAAAGTGTAAGCTAAATAAACTTTTTCTCCTTTAATTTATGCTTGTTTGGTATTTTGTCCCAGCAATGAGAAAGCAATTAAGACATTCACTCAAAATTTTGTATTCTACATCATTATCTTATTTCACTCACATTGTTGTTTCCCACTTGAAAGATTGTATTGCACATCTCTTCTCTTGCTGATGGTGTGAAATGCGTAGGTGTGTGAGAGATCTCACAAGAATATACAAATTATAAATAAGAAGTCAGATTCAGGTGGAGATAAAAGCTATATCAAAATATTCTTAACCTATACAGATGGTCCAAAGAAATAAATTTCTCCATGCTGCCTCTAAATTATTGAAGTGAGGAGAAATATATTGATGCTATGATAATTTCAGAGCAGTAATAAGACCACTAATTTTTCTCCCAAAAACTCCCTATACATTCAGACTTCCTCTCAACTCACAATACCCTCCTTCAGGATAGAAGGGTCAAATACAAGATGAGAGTTTTTCTAACGCTCCTTAAAATCAAACTTGGGATACTTTTTCAATTAGAAAAGAGACGTTGTGCTGCATTACTCCATGGTACACTTTAAGTATGATTATTAAAAATACTCTTATTGAAAAAAACGTACTACTTCTGAATTTGTATGTGCCTGATGACTAATTAATAGTCACCGATTATTTTTTAAAGCTATTTTCTTTGCTTTTCTAAATAGAAAGAAAAAGTCTAATGATTCAAGGTCATTTGTTTGAACAAATAGTTATCTTTGTTGAATTCATTTACCAAAGTGGTCTCTCTTCTATTGCAATTAATTTCCAGGGCAATAAAACCCTTTTCTGTCAATATTTTCAGTTCCACAGTGTGCATAGGTAATGCTCTTAGTAATAATTTCAGTATGTTCTTCATGCTACATTTACATAAGCGGGAACGGTTTCCCACATCTGTGAGCAGAGATCCATCTTTATCCTCTCAGTGTGCTCAATATCCATCATCAGTTAATGCCTTCTCCTGACTGGGCTTTCTCCCTCATGAGGATCCCTAAATAGTGGATCTTAATTCTACGTGATCCCTGTATTACAAGACACAAATAAGAACTATGTATGTTGGGTCCAGCTGCCTAGAACACTCTTAAAAATGAACAACCACAAACCAAAAACTAAAACATCTTCAGAGAAAACTTCAGAGAAAACACAAGCATCGTGTTTATTGTTTTAAATGAAGCAATGACTCTGTAGAATCCTGTCAATATAAACAATATCTTGCTTTTCTAGGCTCATATGTACAAAGACAAATTCATAATTTATTATCACTTCTATCTCCTATCACAAAGGTTACAAATCCAATAGAAATAATGTCCCTTAATATGGATAGGTTAATTCCATTTATAGAGTTTGAGATTGAATATCTTAATATAAAAAGATTAAGTCAAAGCTTTTGGTGATTTTAAGACTTGGAAATGTGTCAAACGATTGTATTTTCCCATTACTCATTGTATTTAATTAAATGATGGTGATATTCTGGATTATTTTTTATCTTTAGTGTGGTTCTAATGAGTTATATCCTTATTTAAGTCACATAATGACTTATAATTTAAGAATCATTCTTTGTCATGACATAAGAAAATTGTGACTATGACTGAATCAAGGTAGACCATTCTAAATTGAAACAATTAGAAAAAGCTTATTTGTGTAAGAATTGCATTCAAGAAATTGTCAAATATAATTATTCCTTTTGCTACAAGTTTTAGCTGTGCTTTCTCCAACTAAATTC
Organism: Dinomys branickii; assembly: GCA_004027595.1. Lineage (NCBI taxonomy): Eukaryota > Metazoa > Chordata > Mammalia > Rodentia > Dinomyidae > Dinomys > Dinomys branickii. The sequence goes on from PVLD010001384.1 coordinate 197,500, forward strand.
AGGAAAGATTTTTTCTTTGGGATTTTGTAGAAGTATAAATGACCATAGGATATGCTTTGAACAGAATTCATAGCCCTAGTCTGGCTCCAGGTTTTATATTTCTAACAGGTTCGTGTCTTTCTAAGGTCTGAGTAAAGTAGCATGTACGGAAACCCGGCGACACCTTCAGTGTGATTTAAAAATGGCTTATATTTAATTAGCATACTGGTGGAAACAAATTGCATATATATGATTTTTGTCTGTATATTGGAAAATGGAAATTTCCATAGAACAATTGTATTATTATAAAATAGGTCCTGATTATCTTCAAATATTTTCAAATGATGGTAAATAATTAGAACGATATCTTGAAATTTCATTGTGTTAATACTACTGAGTCACAAGTATCGTAAAATATGTTTATTTTAATTTGTATTCAGTTTTTCTTTTCTTTGTATAAGGAAAAACATGTTGTAGTCCAGGAGACAGAAGATAAAGGACTACAGTATATTGAAGTCAGTTAAAATTAAAAGAATATCATAGACAAATTTTTAACATTAGTATAAAAAGAAGCCAAGTAAAAATGCTTTACTTTTTGATCATTCAATAAACTTACTGTACTATTCTGCCAAAAAATAAATAAAATTTATAATTATACAATAATGTTTCTGTGAAAAATTATTTATCACTAAATTGATCATGAATTTTTAAAGTCATCTTATATTCTTAAATTCTTCCTATATTACTTGTTATGGTTTGTGTCTGCGTGTCCCCCTAAATCCTCAAGCAGTTATGGGTAGCTTTTAGAGTTTATGAATGATCCATGATCCAGTGTTGGGATTATGAGTATGAGAGCTACACCCACCCTAGAGTGGATAGTTTGCTGGGATTATGGGTGTGGGAGCTATACCCTAGGGCAGATAGTTTATATATGTAAGGGAGAAAAAGAGGCTGCTGGCTGCCATTCCTCCCTTCTTGTGATTGTTGCTTTGCTGTGTTCTGCTGCCATGAACTGTTGCCTCTGCCATGTGCCCCTCTGCCTCAGAACCGGCCAAGTGTGGACTGAAACCTCCGAAAACTGTAAGCTAAATAAACCTTTCCTTCCTTCATTTTGTGAGTCGGGTATTTTGTCTCAGCAACAAGGAAAAAGTAACCAAGACATTACTCAAGTAAGATGGTTTTCACGTAAGTTAACTTTTCTTTTTGGGTGTGAACATTGAAAATTCTGCTATTGAAGAATAAGTGATCATCCTCAATACATGTAGGTGATGACTAATTAATAATGGTCACTTGTTAAAATACTGTTTTCTTAGTTCTTGTAAACTGTAACAAAACACAGTTTAATGATTCAAGGTCATTTTTATGACCAAATAGTTATGTTTGTTGAATTCATTTCTCTAGTGGTCTTCTTTTATATTTCAGTTTATTTCCAATAGAACAATATTCTTTTCTGTCATTAATATTTCTCCATGTATTTTATTGGGTACAAAATGGGTAAAGAATGTTTGACAAGGAAATTCTCTCTTAATTTCATTTTTAATCCCTCAAATTAATATAGTATTAGTGCATCAATATAATGTTTATTTTAAATACTGTTTCCCATTTAATTCCTCCAACAAATAAGAATTATAGGGCTGGGGATATAGCTCAGTGGAATAAGCGCTTGCCTAGCAGGTGCAGGGTCCTGAGTTCGATCCCCAGTACCGCAAAAAAAAAAAAAAAAAAAATGAATTATGTAAGAAATAATTACAAGAAAACTTTCTGTGGTCTGAAAATGTATTTAAAAATCTATGAATTTGAACCTTACCTCTGAAGTACAAAAATGACATTACTTGTAGTGATTTAGGATGATGAATTCAAATTCATTAGCTGGGATTCCCCTTCTGGATATTTTCCCAGAAGAACTGAAAATATCATATCTTAGCGATATTTGTGCACCCATGTTCACAGTGGCACAATTTATAATTGTTCAATTGTGGATGCAACCCAAATGTCCATCCACTGAGGATTGGATTAAAAAACTGTGGTACTTTTATATAATGGAATATTGCTCAGCTATAAAGATAAACTCGAGGCTTTTATAGGTAAATGGTCACAACTAGACACCATACTCCTAAGTGAAATAAATCAGACCTGCATGTGTAAGCAACATATTGTCTCACTAGTATAAAAACCTGAAAGAGCGAATAAAAACTAGGAAGTATGATAGACATTATGAAATGAAAGGAAAATTCTCAAAAGCAATGGGCAATTGGAGTGTGGGAAAGGAGAAGGGGAAATCATGTATGTATGTATATACAGGATAGCTAACAGTTGTACTACTGTCTTTTTTGCTTTACTGAAAGGAACAGTTAATGATTAGCGGTTTGATCATTCTCGCATGTCTCTGTTTTCCTGAGAAACCACCTTAAAAATATCAATAGTAATACAACAACCATTGTTAATTTCCTACCACTTTGTTTGTAACTCTGTCTTGTTTGTATTGTTCTTACACTGTTTTGTAAATGGATGTCTGTTAATATGTCTTCTTCCTTTATTCTTAAAATAAAAATAAAAAAATTCATTAGCTGGGGATTTTCCTTCTAGTTAGCATTTAATGTTCTGTATCTAGTGAGTTGCCCTAAGGAAATCAGAATGGCTGAGTGTCATAAGTACATTAGATACTGCATGTGTTATCCTGAAAAGAGGAAAGAATGTGGGTTGCAGATTTGCAGATAACATGTGCGACAGAGAAATGCTATTTCTTTTGTTGTAGGGTTCTAAATTGTGTGTGTGTATGTGTGTGTGTATGTGTGTAAAGGAGTTCAGTTGCCATACATAACTCGATCAAAAACACATGGCAAAAGTTTCTTCCATCTAGAATTTGAACTAGGTCCTGAGTTCGATCCCTGGTACCGGAAAAAAAAAAAAGTGTAGAATTTGAACTAAATTTATTTGCTAAGGATTATTTCAATTGTGAAATGTACATCAAATGAACTACTATGGCCCTTATGTATATAATATAGTTTATGTTTCTGTATGGAAATAAAAATTACCTTAATTATAGTAAAAGATAGATGCTTATTTAATTGCTGATAAAACACACATAGCATATAACATTGTGGTCTTCTATTCTGCACTTCGCTATCAGGTTTATGTTTAAACGTTGAAAAGAGGAAGTGATGCAGTTTAGCCCTTGCCCTGTTTCTTTGGTAAAGAGTAGAGCGCTAGCAGTAGGGATATTGCAGACACGCATTTTAGAGGTGAGTAAGCGCTTCACTGTAGGCAGTGAACTAATTAACTCATACACACTTGAAAATTAAACTTGGAATGACTTTGAACCTCAACACCATGAAGAGCGGCATAATTTGATAAGCAAATGGTGAAATTAAGTTGAAGGAGTAATCTCACAATGACAGAAGATAAAGCCACAGAATCAACGAAATTGTTCATAAAGGGAAAAGCAATTTATTATATGCACATATGTCAGCTTATATTACACCAGAAAGTAGAACACTCTGTGTTATGAAAGTTTTTCAGTTTTCATTTGATTGGCATGAGATACATATTCATAACAACTTTATAACGTTAGCCAACTGATTTACATATGATGTGTCACATATATTCGCTGTTGTTTGCCTGAAGGTTTTTTTTCTTTCTTTCTTGTTTAAAGGAAAGACAAATATAACTGAGAATATGAAGAGTACTTTGAAACAATTCTAGGTGTTGATTTGTCATCTTAGCAAATACCTTTCTTCATCCAGATAATGAATTCTTCTAGTATTCCCTCTTTTCATGATTTATTGAGCATTGTAAATTTTCTCATTTTAAACAAACTAAAACACTATGAATAATATTAGTATCACATGGTCATTTTACTGATATTTATTTTAAAATTTACCACTTTAAAAAAACTGTGTACACAAAGGAGTTGTTGTTTAATTTTTGCAGTAAGCTATTGATGTCAGATGAAGCTTACTTTATTATTTTTATCCGTCTCTCACCCTGTTGTACATGTGACCATATATATATTCGCCATGGTTCAAAATGGTTCAAAAATTATTACTCAACTTACATAATTATTGAATAACCTAGATGCAAAAATGGTATACCTTACACTATATGCTTCAAATAAGGAGCTAAAACTGTAGTTATGCAGGTTTGTTGTTATCGTTAAACTCAGCAAACTTCAATTCTCATAGCTATAAACCTTAACCCTACAGTCTTGTATTTCAATTCTTGTTATCTTTTACTTTACTATATATTTCTCCTTTATTTCCAGTTATAGTTCGTGATATTCCAGTCAGATTTTATCAGTTGTATTGATTTACTTAAACACAAGAATTATTATCATGAAAACTTGAAGTGCATAAGCTTGTCTATTTTATGATGTTTATTGTTCTATAACACTCTCTTTGTTTCATTTGAATTTGTTACTCACCCTTCAGTTAATACTGATAAATGAGTAATATTTTATTTATTATTAACAGAACCAATATGATCTAAAGAAATGCAATGGCCTTGGAAAATGCAGCGATAAACATACTTAAATTGGTTTCCAAATTCCAGTTGTATTTGGGACACTTATTAGAAAAATTATAATACCAATAATAGTTGCATTATTTAAATTGATAATATTAACACAATTTTTCTTCTTGTTCTGTTGACTAACACCTAAAAATCATATCAGAGCAAAAAATGAGAAATAATACAAAGCAGCACACAGGATTTGGCTTGTTTTGATTCTCTGACAAGTGATGGAGACCTACTCTTAAAGGAAATTCTCAAGAATTTTGGGAAATCATATAAGGCTGTTATTATGGTTTCTGATTAATTTTAACGTCTTCCTATAAATCCCAATGATTGTTTGCAATTCAAATACCAAACTATACTCCAATAACATGTGAAAACTCGGGAGTTATTTATTGAAACATAACTACCTTTCATTTGTTTTGTCAAGGAGGGGTACAAAGTTGAATTTATAGGCATTTCAACGAATCTCATTCAGGGTGATTAGTGCAACACAGAAAGGCAGCACTATACACGATGCAGCAGAAAGTGAGGAGTTGTTCACATAGCCACAAAAACCAACAGGAGATTTCCTTCAGATTGACAGAACTATTTATTAGCTACATGAAATGGGAAATGCATTCTGAGACAGACTACATGTGCAAAGAAGAGCACCATGAAAGAACTCAATATGATCAAGGCACAAGGAATGATTCAGTGCCGCTGAAACAGAGTTCCTTAATCGTACTCTGTTCTTTAATTAAAATGAACAGTGATGAGCCAGCTGGTGGGTGAAATGAGAGAAAACAGAATTATAGAGACAAGTCACCGTGTTTACTATGTGTAACTCTTTGGAACTAATATAAAAAGTGATCGGAGCCACTGGAGGGTTTTCAATAATGGAATTATTCTACATTTAGCAAGTCAAAATGATCACATATATTAGTGATCAGAGATTCAACGGTGCTATATTATAGAAGCTTGCTTTTACTAATGAAGGAAGTACATCAGAAATGATGCCCTGCTAAGGGACCAATTAAAGAAGATTGCATTTTTATTCATATTAGTTATCAAAATTATGGATTTCTGGTGTTTAAAGAAAAATATAAATATAATTTATTTTGTATTTATATTCTTTGGAGGGAGCTTATCCCAGTAATCATCATGAGAGACAGAAAACTTTCTATAAGCCAAATAATACACTTTGAAGTCTAAGAGAATACATACTGATCACTCAAAGGTATCATTTGCAGATAAAGTAATTTCAACCAATTCATTTTGAATAAAAACGATGCACTCAGTTTTATTTTGATTTGAGTTTTATTAAAAATGAGACACCCAAGAACAAGAAAGTATTATTAAGTGCAGAATTCTAAATTAAACAATGCTTTTTAAGCAACAACAGTCGAATAGATTCAATTACTGAGTTAGTAGAATACATCAAAGACATTACCCATACTCAGTAGGGGAAAAGGTATGGAAATTACAGGTGAAAGAAGAGAGATGATTTTGGAGAACTAAAGAGACTATGTAACAACTAATATGATAATAAAAATGCCAGAGGGAAAAACAGATACAAGTAATAATAATTATGATAGTTGCAATAAAAACAGTAACTACTAATGAAGTAGAATGCAAATCTCTCTCCTTAGCAGAAGCATTTGAGTTTGAACTGTTACATCTACATTGTATGATATGCAGGATTTTTAATGAGGAGTAAAGTGTTTAAAGAAGTAATACATTTCTACATCATCCAGTTTATGGAATGTTCTAATGAGGAAAAAAAGAGCCAAATTTATAAGAGAAAAAATAAGTCAAGCATCATGCAGATGTAAATTCACTCACCATAGCTGAATTTTTAGTGAAATGGGAAACTAACCATTCTTTATTGTAGATGGGTAATTTATAAAATTATAATACAATCTATGGAATGTTTTTCAGACTCAGATATGCACAATATTGTGCCTTTTTCTATGTTAACCAGTGAGCCAATATTTTAAGATAGCATTGAGAGAAAGATTCACATAAAAACTTCTGTGCTTTCCATTCTTAGCACATATTAATACAAGACTGATGGGAATGATGAAAAACTATGAGGATGATTAATATGTGAAGATAAATAGTAAATTTCATACTGTGTTCCATATTTTAATTTCATTTCCATTGTTCACAAATAAGGAAACTGAGGCTCTAATAAATGAAGCGTGTTACTTGCTTGATGAAACTTAGTTTCTCTCCCCTCTCCCCTCTCTGCGTCACTCTCTTTTTTTTTTTTGCGGTACTGGGGATCGAACTCAGGACCCTGCGCTTGCTAGGCAGACGCTTATTCCACTGAGCTATATCCCCAGCCCTCGGTCACTCTCTTTCTCTGTGAATGTGCATTTCACTTTTGTTATTAAAAGTATTAACCTGCTGAAGAAGGTGGAGAGTGAAGATGAAGGTGTCTCCGGCCTCCAGCGCTGGTGGAGGTGGGAGAAAGGACTACTAGGGGATCTCCGAACGCTGGCTCTGAAATCTGGGGCAGATGAAAACAGCTTTGGAGATCCAGGGAAGATGGCGACCAGGTGAGCAGCAAGGGAGCGAACCTCCTTAATAAACACCACCAGCTCGAGACAGACTTGGCGAGCGTGAATGCCGGGACCTCGGCTGGGAAGTTTAAACTGGGCATATTTCTCTGAGATGCCGGGGGAGATGTGGTAGGGCAGACCAGGCTGCCGGGGCGAGACGTGGGAAAGCCCCAGACGCTGGGAGCCAGGGAAGATCCCCGCGGGGAAGAAGCTTGGCTCGGTCCAAGCGCAGTGGGAGCGCGGCCGCCTCGGTCCCTCCCGCCTCACGAGCCGGTGCAGCTCCCCGGCGATTCCGACAGAGATCGGCTTGTTGGCGGCGGAGACGCCCGGCGGTCCCACGTTTCGCGCGTGTCGGGCGAGCCGCGCGGAGGGCCCCAAACGCCGCCGGAAGCAGAGAGAAAGATTTGCTGGGACCTAGCGCCCCGAGAATACACACAGCTCGATCCCTCCCGCCCCCCGACCCGGCGCAGCTCTCCGGCGACTCCCGACAGAGATCCGCTCTCTGGCGGCGGCAACGCCCAGCGGTCTCACGTTTCGTGCGCATCGGGCGGGCCGCGCAGAAAGCCCCAAAGGATAGACTGGCACCTTGGAACCTTCATGCCTGCAGGGACTCCAATAACTGGTGAGATATCGGCGCTCGTGACCAGATCACCGAGTGGGGGAGGAGATCCATCCCTATACCTGCAGGGAACCCTG
>PVLD010001385.1:0-205186 GCA_004027595.1 Dinomys branickii
TCTTTTAGAAAATCCAACTCTCCATTTTGTTAGTAACTTACCTCTTTAGCAACCCATTGCTGACTGTCTTTCTGCAATAAGCCCTCACTTGGCTAAGCAATTTCCATCTGTGATACACAACAACTTGTGTCAAAACGTGAAAGCAATGCATGACACACAAAGAGAATTATTATTTAAAATATTTCTAATAAATAAGTATAACATTTTAATACTTTATGATACACATATATTTCTTTAAAAAAGTAAATAAAACACAAAAATTTAAAAACAAATGCTTTCTATCAGACACTGGTACGTATTACCTATTCATTAAACCCACCTGCAGAAATTAGCATAAAGTCCAGTTGACTATGTCAGAACCTCATGCTGTTACTACCTTGGAATTCTTAGTCTTCTGACACCTTTCCTGAAACATTCAATAAGTCGTTGACTTATCTCTGCCTTTTTAAGTTACTTGCTCAGAAAAGTTGGAAATTCAGTCATGAATCATTTCAGAATGAGAGGGACTTAATAAAGCACACTTCCACTTTTTTTTCTTCAAAAAAAGCAAAATTGGATTGTGTTGGAGCAAGGAAATGAATAGAATGTTATTTTCCTCTGAACTCTCATCTACTGTCACCAAAAGACAGTGAAATATGAGTAATATGCAGGTCCAAATTTGTGTATCAATTTGAGAGAGATATAGCTGCGAAACAAAAAATATATAATTATTGCTTTATTGTCATATGTCCCAGAATGGTTAAGGTTAAAAGCAGAAACAATATTTTAAGATGCCTCCATCCTTTCTACATGCTCTTTATCTTTTTCCTGTCCTAGCACCAAACCCAGGTAGCTACAGAGAAGGGAATCAGGATATGGTTACAAGGAAACAAAAATAGTCAGTGGTTTAATAGAATATTATTTTGGAGTAAGACTCAGGGGAAGACCATGCATGCATCAATGAATGTCTGACTAGGGATGAAATGCAGAAGCATCAGAAGAGTGAAAGAAATGATAGAAGTTAGATAGATAGATAATTGAGTAGAATAAAATGGGAAATGAACTAAGCACAGACTTCTGGACTTACTGTCCATATAAAAACAATTCCTCTTTTTTTTTTTCACCTACAGCCATTTACAAACCCCACCTTGCATGTTTCTATGAACACCAAGCCTAGAAAGTGAAATGACTCCCCTGCTCTGACCTCACTGTTATTAAGACCAAGGAGAGCTCTGTAACACATATACAATTTATGCTAGCTGTTAAAAACAGAATTATAAAAAATGAAGCTCAGAAGCATGAAAAGAGGAAATGGTCTCTCTAGAAAGTTCACAAGATCATCTCCAACCAAGTACTTTATTAGGATAAATAAGAAGTCAGTACAGAGAAGTTGCAAAGAAAAATTGCCACAAAAATGTTCGAATTTACATTAAAATTGGGCATAATGAAAAAGGAAAATACCCAATGCAGTGAATTCTTATGTATAAATTCATAGGTTCTTCAGAGTCTATTTTTGGCCAGAAATTAACTTTTTGGAACTAATTTTGCTAATCTGACACAGGTTTTGCAAAGGACAAAATCTAGCAAATTTATGTGGGAAAGAGAGAGGAATTTTTAAAGTGTTGTAAGAAGCAAGGCGATTACAGGATAAGTGTTACACGCAGTGCAGTGTGAAAATTATTGTATTGCTCTTTATAGAACTGAACACCATTTCCCACCCACCATGTCATTTTTGATGCAGAATCACACTTTACCTTGTTCCTTTTGACTCAAAAATAATTATCCCCTGTATTTGTTACAATAATAAAGATAATAATAATTTGCTCTTATAGCACACTTTTCCTCCAAAGAGTTTAAGCACTTTAGAGCAAACTATTCCACTCGTCTTCATAAGAGCCCTGCAAAGTAGGTATATAGAGATAAATGGCCATAAAAGATGAATAGAGGAAAATGCTTTAACCTGGAGACTTGAATTCTTATTCATCTTGTTGTTGGAGCCAGAAATGTGGAGCCTGCATCAGGAATATGGGCTTGAAATTCTCCCAAGATTTCAGTATTTTTCCCATGGTCTCTCAGGTAAAAGCTGAGCATTTTTATTGCTTGAAATTTTTTCCTGACTTAAATTGAGATATAGGGTCAAATTTTCTATCTCATGGTATGTTAAGGAAAGACTAAAAATACTTTTTTCCCCAAAGGTATTGGCACAAAATCTAGTGATTTCCATTCATTAAAAATGCAGGTTCATTTAATGGCTGTTTCATTATACAGTGCATTTCATGTGTTCATTAAGCACAAGAATTAATAAATGTGTTCAAGTGAAAGGTTTGCAGGAATATTGTACTTAAACATCTCTAGATACCCAAAAGTACAATACAATTCTTTATGTAAAATATCGTGCCACCTCCCAAACTAGCAGATGAGAAAAGTGGCTCTTATTGTTCTGAAAGAAAAGCTAAGGATTAATCTTGTTGATTCGGGGATGTGAACTAATTACTTTATCTTGACACATTACTAATTTAACTTTTTTTAAAGGATTTCAAACAAGTTTAGTCACAAGATAAAATCATTGGGCAATGTGTTCTCATGCCCAACATGAGAAAATTCTAAGGTATAGTCAAATGTGGCTACATCCTCTTTGTTTCATCTTGTGGTAGACATTAAATACTATGATTTCCTTCCTATGAATTAAAAGTCAGCCAATCATCTAGCTAATTTATATTTTAGAATGTGAGAAAGAACATTTTAAAATGGCAAAAATCTTTAATGCTGGTGACTTGAAAAAGTTGAAGTAGATGGAGTCTAAATTTGCAGGTAGACTCGGCAATTTATCAAAATGCTGATTCAATAAACAAACAAACAAAAAACAAACAAACTACTGCCTGGAAATACAGCTCAAAGTTAGAGCATAAGGTGTTAGACACAATGTCAGTATAAAAGAAAAAAGATGTCTTTTATAGCCAATTAAATTAAAGTTTTTTGTTTTTTGTTTTTTACTGACTGGAATCAGTTTATTATCTAGACTATTTTTATCTTTATTCCAATTCATATAAATTATTTTAGAAATACTAAAGGACTAAGTATTTAGTCTCTTTATGTTTTCTTATTCTGGCACCATAAAAATTAAATTCAACGGTAAATTTATTTCCACATCGGCAAAATGCAATGTCCATTTTGCAAAATACTATACATTGTTCTCTGTATTTGACACTGTTATAGGTCTTCTTTTTTTTTTGGAATAGAAATTGAAATCAGGACCTTGAGCTTGCCAGGCAGGTGCCATGCTGCTGAGCTATCGCCCAGGCCTCATAGGTCCCCTACATTGTGCTATCTCTATCAGTTAGATTTGAGGATGAAAACAAATTCAGGATTTCTCATGAAGATATGGTATGGACATGGGTAAAGCTATATTCCAAATTTTTAAAAGAAGCACTTGGAAATCATAGTCACTGAAATGCTACATTCACTATTTTCATCTATGTGTGTGTGCAAATTGATTGATTTTTTTTGCTATAATTACATTTTAATATTTATTTGTCCATGTCTCATTCCATATTATCTGCTGTATTATTTTCTATTTTCTATTTTATGTGTAAATGGTCTACTTCTAAGTGGTAATATCAGGCAAACAGATAGATCAATGATAGGAAGAGAGAAAGACAGATTAGCGAAGTAAAATGGATGGGCATTTATAATAGAGTAGAGTGTGGGACTAGGAGAGAGATTGAAGAGAAAAAGGTGAACAGGAAACAAAATAGCATGAACTTGAATCTGAAGAACCATACTGGGAAAATACTCTGTTATCTTGTCTTGTATTAGGCACCTGAACTGCTGGATGATAAAGCCCATCACCTGATGCCAAATAGATTCGGAGTAGTGGAGTTAGGACTTGTGCGCGGCCCTGGAAAATGTGAAAGCTGGTGAATAGATCTGTGACTGGATTATTGCTCGCTCCGAAGAAGAATAAAGTGACTAGGCATGTTAGGGTTGAGATCAACAGTATAGTTCCCACATATCTGGAAATCACAGAAAAACAAGACAATGTCAGAATAGGGAATTTTCAAGTGAATGCAATGAATAAAACAGGCATCACACACTTTTCAAAAGTGGAATATCCACAATCATTTTTTATGATCAAATTTCAAAAAAGAAAATGAATTTCTTTCCAGTTCCCATTTTATTTTGTGTGTAAAATTTCTTATTTCCCATCCAATCAAATTAATTAGAAAGAAATTGTGTCTTTTTGCAGTTCTTGCTTGAGTATCCGGAAATTTTGTTTTAGACTTTTATAGTCCCTTTTTCACTGGTAAATGTAATGAGCATGATCTTTGTCTTGCTGTTAATTTGAGCAATCTGGGATTGCCCAGACTGTGAAGCTCCTTGAGACCCTGAGTCTCAGCTATCACTCAAGTTTTACTTCCTTTACATTGCATGGCCATGACAACACTGTTTGTAAGGAAGGACTTCAAGACACCACACAGTGCGATCTCTTAGACTTTGGAATGAGGTCATGCACTGAAGTAGGAGAGCTATTTTTACTCTGCCCATGAAATAAGAAACTTATCTAGCAAAGAGTGTCACCATATGCAATTTTTACAAACTTCAAGAACTGAAATTTGTTTCCTGTTATAAAAAATGCAGAGAAAATTGCTTGGCTGTTGATACCATAGTTTTGTGTCCTTAAACACTTGCTTCTAAATTGAAATATTCTAGAAAATACAAATGTAATACATCTATTTCCAAAGCTTAAAAATTTTGTCATTCACAGCTTTATAGATTAGAATTTTAAGTAGATTTAAGTTTTCAATTTTGAGATGATAACTTTGATGATGATGAATTATCACCTGGGTTTTATGTAATACAGATAGAAATAAAGTTAATATTTGAAAAACAAATGTAAGATTTCAATACTACTGGTTAAATACTGTATTTACTTTTCTTCCATATAGTCATTCTTCCTGTGTAATAAACTCCTTTCCAAATTACCAACAAGTCGTAAAATTATCTCTGCAAAAGAAAGCAAATTTGATGGCATTCTATAATGGTGAATCTTGTAATGTAATCATTATAATAAATTAATATTACTTAACTATAAGCTACTTTGTATTACTTAACATAGAGTATAATAATATAAAACCTTATAAATGAAGTTGCAAAACAAAGAAAATCATAATATCAATTCTTAAGCCTCAGGCCAATGAAAATTTGATTTTTAAAGACATGTAATAGAAGCACAACACAAATATAAAATATTGAAATCACTCCAGACAAGTAAACCTTCTGCTATAACCCTCGCTTCAGAAGTCTGTTTTTGTTTATGATGAAGCTTTCTGGCAAGTGAGAAGCCCACTACATGGTAGATACGATGCTCTTTGTAGAAAGCCTTATTATCACTGACCAAGTACATAGCTTATGTGCCCTTCACATCAAAGCACAGATGAAAATCAACACTGCAAAGAACAGAGTAATTGTCCTCTGAAGTTGCACTGTTCAGACCATCATTCAAGCAACAGAAATGAAACAGATTAAGGGGTTCAGCAATTTTCAGCGTCAGAGTCACTTCCAAAGATGATGTCTGCTCTAACAAAGATCTGGACATCGTTTTTGCCAGTGCATTGATTGTACTCAAAGCACCACAATGCTGCCCTCAGCTGTGGCTATGAGATAAGAATTCTGGTTAATACAAACAGTTTTAGGACAGGCACAAATGAGATTACAGGACGCACGCCCAAGTTGTGCCAAACTCAGGCTAATGTTCTTGTCTTCAGCTGTCACAGATGGGATGGCTTAAAACATGCATGCCGCATCATCTTTAAAAATAAGAAAGGAAGAAAATGGTGAGGATAAATTAAAAGGGCTTTCAAGGACAAAATGTTTGCAAATCACAGTGAATTTGGACTTAGAGAAAAAGACCAGAGAACTAAACCCGTTACAAAACTGGCACATTACAGTCCAGAAGGATTTTGGCAGGACAGAGTTGTAACAGATTTCATGTCGGGAACAGAATCCAAAAATGATCCTTCCTATAATTATGAACTGCATTTGTGCCTCTTTAGAGACAGAGACACAGACAGACAGACAGACAGACAGACAGAGACAGAAACAGGAAAGACACAAATAAAAATAACTTCATTTTTAGATTATGCGGAAATTTGAAGGGAATCAGCCCAGCAGCCCAACTGGAAAATTTGCAAGGGATGTAAGGACTGAAGCTGGCGGACTCTGAATTTGTCACAAAGGTTGGTTCTGTCTCCTAGGGAGGCAGCCCTCCTGCACCGGTCTCTGCCACTGGTTGGCCGGCCAGCGCGTTGTCTTCTGTGGCAGCTGCTCCTTTAACTTTCTCCCCTAAAATTCGCTGAGAGGAAAGCAAGAAAGATTTGAGAGAGATGGGACAGGAAAAGGAAGGAAGCGAGATGGATATCCTGAGGACGAAAGTTGGGATGAGTCTCTCTTTCATTCCTTTTTTAAGGTTGAAAAAAAGTCCACAGAGCTTACAGAAGAAGGTGGAGGCACCACACTGTGACCTCCTCTCCTCCCAAGGTGCTAAATTAGCGGTAGTGCCCATGCATTTCGAACCGTGGCCTTTGTTACCGCAATTGCACCACTGAATCATCACAGTGCCAGTCATATCATCACCCTTCTCCAAAATGCCCTTGCCAGTTGACTCACAGGCCAGAAAATGTATTTTTATGCAAAAGAGGATAAGCGTATTGTGTGTTTCAGAACAGAAAATTATATTCTGAAAAGAATGCTCATAAATGTGAGCCCTTTCCAATATTCAATCAATACTACGAGTGCCATTAGCTGAAAATTAACAGATTCTGAGATAGGTGTAGAGAGCCATGCGACTCTGACCACAAAATTATTTTTTCACTGAACTCGACAGCATACATTACCGCTATTGGGCAGTGTGAAGCTGAGTCAGTTGCAAAAAGAAGACATTGAAAAATAAATAAAAACAAGCAAAAGGAAACATAATCCTTGATTACTGATGCCCTATGTAATCTAGGCATACTGTTTTGGACTTTAGCAGAGACATGAAATTGAAATGAAAAAAATTCTATCATAAGAAATTTAAACAGGGCTGAACTGAGGAAGCATTAGCAAACGTTGGTAGAGTGTAAGTCAGATTTGTTGCAATCTTTGGAGCAAGGATACACGGGGGTTCTAAAAGGTTAATGAAGCACTTGTGGTAGACCTTTCCTTCACATTTTAACTCTGTTTTATTCCTGATAGAACCATTAACTTCTACACTAACCTTTCTACTCGTTACTGTTACACACATTCTCCCCACTAAAGCTCTCTATTGATTTTTGCCGGTGAGGTTTTATAAAAAGTAGCTTTAAATATGTGGTTGCTGCAATTGTGTTAGCCTGGGCCACTGTGTGTGCAGACAAAGATTAATTCTCCAGGTTTAACTTTTTATATTGTCATTCAAGCACTCTTTTTTGCATGATTATTTTTCACCAGGACCCTTTGCAAAGGCTTCCCGTGTGCACTTTGGAAATTGCATGGTGGCATATACATTCTGAAACTTGGTTGTAAAAATGTTTAACCTAAACATGGTACAATGTACCTAAACTTGTTTTCCTGTCTCGGAAAAGAAGTTTCTCAACATTTTTAATTATTGCAAGGGTGTGTGTGTGTGTGTGTGTTTTGCAATGAGAGATGAAGAAAAAGAGCTGTAAACAACAGACATAAATAGATATAGAAATAACTGTGTCATGTGTATTCTTGCTTAGAAGCCCACATAATTTGTTAAAACAAATGCATGGGATTCTTAAATGAAAATATTCAAGACAAAATTTGGGTCTGTGAAAATCATCTCAAAAATATGTTCAGTTAGAGTTAAAGGAGACTATTACAAAGAACATTTAGCCTTCCCATTTTACTATGTGCTCCCTATTATTTTTTTAAAAAATTTAACTTGCTCTGTTATCTAAGAATTTTTAATTGGTTTTGTGATCTGTCTAATTTTAAATGTCACATCCTAAAAATGACATACTTTCTTAAACTGCTTTTATTTTTTCCAATGTGAACATCCTATCTTCTAATTTAATAGACTATTGACATATGAAAGCTCAGTTAAGAAGAGAAACAAATGTGAATGCAGCTGTTTTGTCTTACTCCTGTATTTAAGGACAAATTTTGTACACATTTTATTCATTCCAAATAATAAAAATAAAATATTTCTTATAACAAATTATCCCAGAATCCTAATGCAGGACAGAGAACTACTTCATAAATAAGCAATAGCACAGTAGCCATCAGAAAAGATTCAAAATTCTATTCAATCAGAAGAACTATAAGAGACATTATTGGGTATAAAGGTGAATCAAATAAAAAAAGACCTCTAAATTAAGTGGCACTGGAATGAGATATTTAGTTGATTTGTAATAATATATTAAAAACTTTTTTTTAGCTTTAGAATGTAACACCAAAAACACTTTTCAAAATTTCATCAGAATAATATCCTGACTCTGAAAACAGGCTACAGTACCATTTGTCATACACATTCTGCGATGGAAGAGGACATGTCAATTTCTCAGTCATTCTGTGCATTAGTTCTCTTTCCTTACAAATTTCTATGAGTCTGAACAGACAACCAAGAGATTACAAGAGAATACACCTCGCATATTTCTCTTAAATGTATTAGCAAGAAGAAATAGTAAGAAAAACACCCACATAATGAATGCCATGTATGCTGCAAAGTAATTTGATAAATATGGGAAATATGTAGCAGGTTGTTTTAGCTATGAACAGCTAATGTGAAAAGAAAGGGTGGAATGGAAAGATGTGGGAGAAAGCACTGGGAACGGGAAGGGGTAAGAGGGAGATGGAACAGAGAGAGCAAAGGCACAGAATAAATCGAAGTGGAGTAGCAATCAGAGTTTATGTACATCACAATAAAAACCCATTTCAAATATGTGAAAAAGTCCCCCAAAGAAGACATAAATGTCACTGTAATACATTTATATTTGTTTACATATATAGTAGAATCTGGTTAGATCATTAATATTTCCTGCCTTGATTATACATCTAAAGACTAACAACCTTCACTTTTTCAAAACTTCCATATCCTTCATCAAAATCTCAGAAGTTTGTCTTATATCCTAAATTTTAGAGCAGCTGCTTGATGATCAGCTCTGCAGTAAGTCAATCATAAAAATTCACAGGAGGGAGTGAAAAGGCGCTGGTCATCTGCAAAGGCAAATTTCTGGTTTGCTCAGTGTAGCTCCCCACGTGCGTTAAACGATGAAATAACAGGGCATGTATGTGTGTACACTCAGGTGCAGTGTGGTTCGAAAGCCGTGTAATGAAATGTGATCCACACAGGGAGACACGAGGAAGACGGACGTTTAATCTGTCTTTGGTGCGTAGCCGGAGTTTGGGGAAGTGGTTAGGGTTAGAAAAGTTCGAAGAAGTGGAGCCCTCAAAATAGTATATTAGTGGTTTTATAAGACAAGGGAGAAAAAAAGAAGGACAGACACCGCACATGTGCTTTCTAACGCTTGCCCTGGGACTTTGCCGGCCACAAGATTATTAGTGTAAGGAAAATTGGTGTCTATAACACAATGGGATATTGCTCAGCCATTCAGAAGAATAAAATATGCTGCTTGCAGCAAAATGAATGGAACTGCAGGACTCGGAGGATGTGATGTGAAGTGAAATAAACTACACACAGAATGCCTGATGTCACACATTGACTCATACATACATCCAACCAAAGATTAAAAAATAAACAAACAAACAAAAAATTGACCTGAAAGTAGAATAGTGATTATTTGTGTGTGTGTGTCTTTTTGAGATAGGGTTTCACTATGCAGTTCAATTTGCTTTGAACTCACTTTATAGCACAGGCTGGCCTTAAACTCACAACAATCCTCTTGCCTTAGCCTCCTGATTATTGAAATTACAGGTATGTGCAGCATGTTCAGCAGTAGAGGTAATTTGAGCCCTGGAAGTGTGCTAATGTATGGCAGAAAGGCAAAGTAAAAAAGGGTGATTGGATATGATCAATGCATGTTATGTATATTATGTACATGTATGGAAATATCATAGTGAAAGCAATTAATTTATTTTACCTCATATGTGCTTAAAAATTTTAAAATCACCATTAGATATGGATTCCTACTGTGAGTCAAAATAAATCTCTTTTCTTTATAAAGTAGCCTACCTTGCATATTATACTAATGAAAACTGGACTTATAGATTTTAGAAGACAGGATTATTATAAGATCAACATTGTCCACCATCTTTACATTAGCCATATTATAGAGAAAACCTAAATTTTTAAATCAGGAAGTAATAATTTATTAATTGCTAACAAGATACCTTGAACCAACTGAAGACCAAGCACATAGTTTTCAGGTTTTTTTGGGGGAAGTTTTCCTTATTATTTTAATGACATAAAATAATTTACAAAAAAGATGTAGGGTGACTTTGAGAACAATTCACGGTGGTCGACTCAAATCCTTTAAAAAATAAACATAGAAAGTTAGATTCCAGGTTATCAACAATTATTTTAATTCTAGTTTATTTAATTATATACAACAGCTGGGCACTATTAGCTATTAGATTTGATTTCTTTAAGAAAGTGCACTAGTAGTAAATCTTTAAAATTTTAAAAGTTAGAATGATGAAAGGCGATGGCCACTGATCAAAAGATCAGGATCTACTGAGATGAAAAGAAATGTCTTAAGAGAGAAAGACAGGGAGCCCAGTGATGAAAGAGTTGGAGTGCAGAATTTAGACCGTAAGTAGTAACGCGAACCAGGACACCTAGCAAAAAGGATAACAGTGTCATTGTGGAATAAATGTTTGTGTCTTTTAAAAATTAATCCATGATAAGGCATTGGTAGAGGTGGCCTTTGATATGATTATCACCTTCAGAGGAGTTTGTGATGCTGGAGTTCTCAGGATGTTATTGACACCCTCCAAAGGGAAAGACTAGAACACTTTCTCTATGTGGAATAAGGGTACAGAGAGAAGGTGACCATCTAAAAGTCAGGAAGCAGATCCTCAATTAGAGCTGATTCTCTGCACACCTTGACCTTGGTCTTCCCAGCCTCTAAAATTCTGAACAATAAATTTACATGATTTAAGCCACCTAGTCTACATTATTTGTGGAAACAGCCTAAGCAAACTAAACAATATCAAAGTAAAATTTGTGTATCGCTTTTAATTTAAAAAGAAAGAATTAATTTTTCTGGAATCTGAACTGTTTTTGGTACCATCTTCCTGATATGTGTGAAAGTGGATGATAACCCTAAGACTATAACAAAGAAATGTGTCCTTTGCTGAAAACAAAGTTCTAGGCAAGGCAGGAGGTTAAAGGAAAATTTCAGATAGATGTTTGAAGCTTATTTCTTTTAAAACTGTGTGCTCCTACTTCAGCTGTGAGGGTTAGAACAGGGCTATCAGGCATGAGGGTGTGGACTTTAATGTGGACAAAGAAAACAAGATGCACACAGAACAGTTTAATTTGTGTCTGTTGGTTCTCTGCGGGGTTAGAGTAGCTGTGTGATCAGTGCTGCCACATCTTTACTTTGTTGGAGACAGGGTATGGCTGTGTCATCGTAGCTGGTTTCTAATTCTGTTTTGGCAAGAAGCACCCAGGATATAACTTGTATTCCTGTAAAATTACCAAGTCATCCTCCTTTGTAATACAACATGTGATTGAAAAGATGGTAAATGTATCCTGTTTTTTTAAAAAAAATGTATTACAGTAAAAGACACATTGCATTAATCCCTGTCTTGGTTACTTTTCTCTCATTGCTGAGACAAGATATCTGATGTTCAAAATGAAGGAAGAAAAAGTTTATTTAGCTCACAGTCTGTGGAAGTTTCAGTCCATACATGGCTGGCTCCAAGGCAGAGTGGCGCATGGCAGAGCACAACCATTCATGGTGACAGAACACAGCAAAAGCAGCCAGAGCAAAAGGGAGGGGCAGCAGGAAGCAGGATCTTTCCCTCCCTTATATTATATATGAACTGCTCACCCCAGGGTGAGTGTAGCACTCATACCCATAATGCCAGCATTGGACCATGGATCAAAAAAATCTAGAAGCCTAAACCCATGACTGCATGAGGATTTGGGGAACATGCAGTGACAAACCACAACAATTCATCTCAAAATAATGCATCTTGCTTGGAACACCTTTGTCTCATTATTCTAGCCACTTTCTGAAGCAGTGCTGGAAGTTCTTTTTTTGTGAGTGTTGCATGGCCATGCATGCCTCAGATTGCTGAATCATTCAAAGCATTGTCCATGATCACGTTGACTTTGGAAAAGAACCAGAACTCACATGGCACCAAATCCAGTGAATAAGATACACGAGGACACATCACAATATTTTCACAATCCTCCTTCGGAATTCAGAAGCAGCAGCAGCAGCAGCAGCATTCACCATATCACACAACAATTCATAAAAGAGGACTTACAGAACTGCTTTAATGGTAAAAAATAGTTGGGATAAATGTGTATAAAGGGAGGGAGGCTACTTGAAGGGGAGTAATGACTGTGTCCTTTACTGTGATCATTTTTACAATTCACTATAGAATTTAGTCAGACTTTGTATAAAGATGATTTCCTTCAGTTTGAGAGTCTATTTTTCTTATAGGACCAAGTCACTGCTGGGATCCTTTGTATTGGATCCTCCAAATAATGATAGGATGACAACATGTGACTTACTCATCATCACCATAAAACACTGATGACAACGAAAAGGATCATAACCCTAACCTGAAATTTAGCCTGTCATTGAATAAATGCACATCTGCCTTACAAGCAGAAAATATATCTATCCTGTTTACCCAATGCTTTATTCTAGGCTGTATGCTAAGTACTTGGTGAAAAAAAGATGATGAGTAAAAACAATAGATGTCTCTAAAAGAATTTTCTGCCTAGATGATGAACCAAAATTTTGATATAATGGGATATGTTCTGATAGTGGTTGTTACAAGGTACAGGTATAGCACATGGGAAGATGATTAATTCTAATCTTGAAGGGATCAATGAAGAGCTATTACACAGTTTTCATGGTTTGGATCATAAATGTCTTCCAAATCAGGAGTCTTTTTTGCTAGAAGCTGAAAGGTTGTTCCCAAGCCTATGGCACTACTATGAAGTGGTGGAACTTTTATAGGGAAGTGAGGTCACATAAGGTAAGCCTGTGACAAGGATATTGGACTTCTGACCCCTTCTGCTCTGTCTTTCCTTCCAGACTATCATGAGATGAACAGTCTTCTGCCATTTATTCCTACTGCTATGAAGTTCTGCCTCCTCACAGGCTCAAAACAAACAAACCAAGTTACCATGGATTGAAACTTCTGAAACCATGAGCCAAATTAATCTGTCTTCTGTATAAGTTATTTCTAGCACTTTGTCACAGCTATGGGAAGCTGACTTGCATATGAAACACGAGGGGTGAGTAGGTGCTAATCTGGCATCATGGGAAAATCCCTCTTGTTCAGGGAACCGTTTGCAACACCCTTTCATCCCTCAGTTTTGAGGTGACAGAAATCCAGACATATTGACAGAGACAATGTATACTAAGCACAGAATGGATGGGATTCAATAATTTTAGCTTATTTTTCACTACTTTTAATTCTACTACTACTATTCCTTCTATATGCAAATGTCCAGTACAGTAACTATTGTAGTTCTGAACCTAATAAAACTAAATGGCAATTGGTATCATCTATGCCCTTAGTAGTGTATGCTCCCAGGGGAGAAGTCTCCATGCTCACGTCAGCAACAGTAGAAAACATGATCACGAGTATTTTCCAATTGTGATCAATTATTGCCGGTTGAAATATTTTTTAAAGATACATATTGGAAATTTTCTCAGGTAGAAATACATGAAAGAGGATTAAAGAGCTTTCCTATTCCCAATCTTCTATGGTCTTTTGCAATGACCTAAAATTTGGGACCTGCTTTAGGCTCTAAATGCTTCCAGAATACAGATAAAGTCACATGGAAAAGAAGTGAGTAGTCCTGGTCCTAGGTAACATTCAGTTTCCACTAGCATGTTAATAGAAAAGGTCTAAAATTGTAGGCACAGAAAATTAATGTTTCTAAACCTGAGTTCATGGGCCCCCACAAACATTATACATATAATAACATGATCACCACTAGAGTGATTTTAATCCATTAGCCTCTGCACCAGTGGGCTCACCTACAGTGCTCTCTGAGATCAGTTAACTGAAGCTTCATCTCCATTTTAATGCTGCTCATGATGAATACAGACTTTGCATATGGAGGTGCTCGATAAAAGTGGCACAAATAAATAATTTTATAATTATGTAATCTATACAAGTCTGAAATTCTGAAAGAAGGTGTCAGAGTATTTGAGCCTCCAATTATTTCCAAAGAAAATATTATATATTTGCCCATGTGTAGGTATAGTATTTCATGTGGTGAGAGACAGTGTTTGCAAATACTATATTTCCAAACTTCTGAAATCAGAAAGATGGGAGAGTATGGTATCAGGTTGTAAATACATACCACACAGACAAAAAACAGTTGAAGTATAGATTTCACAAACACATTTACTACTAAAGCAGGACATACAAATGGACATTTCTTTATATTACCTATGTGAAGTTTGAAAAGCAAATGTATTTCTTAAACTCAACTTCTATAGATGACTTTCCAGCCATTTCCCTTAACATATGACAACTGAATGAATCCACGAGAAGGGACCTGGTCCACATACGTTGCCTTGAAGCAAAATTAGACAGAAGACTATGGAAAGCAGGTAGTGTAATGAAAGTTACATTCGTTCCTTGATTTGGTTTCCATGGCAAGCGATGTTCCTGGGCCCAAATCTGAAACAATCGCCCAAAGGCTCATGTTTATAATTTTTTAGTAACACGAAAGATAATAAAGATGATCAGAAAGAATAAGGGAGTGAAGGTGATTTCAGTGGCTGTGTGCAAGTTCATTGTAATTTTTACTAAAGTTTTCTATGGATCAAAGACCTTGGAATATATTTAGTAAAATGGCTTGAAATATTGCCTAGGGCATATGTAGTAATTTCCCCAAAGAATAATTTTATTCTTCGCTAAAAAGTAAACAACAGTATCTAAATTCTTAATCTTTATTCAGGAGGAACAATAATCTATAACTGTAATCCAACAGCAATGCCTATATTTTGAAATCTCATTTAAATGGAATTTGAAGAGTGGGCAACAGGAAGCGTAGATCCATAAATATCTAGTTATGAGCATTTCATGGAAAAGACTATTCAAATAATAACATGAAACATAACTTTCAGACCCACATTTATTAAAAAAGCACCACTGAAGTGTCAGGTCCTGGATGAGGTAGTGCTGATATATAAAATTTCTGTCTTGAAAATATTCAGTCTGCAAAAACATGTTGTGCCCTCTCCCTCAAAAAAAATAAAAAATACAGTTGCGATGATGAAAGAAATTTTAAAATAGAATGTAAAATGCAATTGAATTCCCACTTTATTGCATACTGATTGCAACAAGAGGTAGAAAGTAATTCTGTGGTGATAAAAAATTGTGCAAATTTGATGTTTAGAGAATAAAAGAGGAGCTATGAAACATAGATGAGGTATTTAGAATAATGCAATAATTATATCATTGTCTCTATCAATAAAATATAAGAAAAAGAAAAGCAGCAAATATAGAGTGAATAGAGTTTTTTGAATACACTACTCAACATTTTCCCATGAGGTTCTAGCTGTTTTAGAAGTACTTTTACTATACTTAAAGTATATTACCTTTTCATAAGCAGTATGTTAGTAGTTGTCAGTGAGATTTCCACTGCACAATCCTTGTCATCTTGAATATATTTTAAGTAATGTATGGTGGAAAGATACTTTATTGTCATCTCCTGAACTGTTCTGCTTAGGGCCATAGGGAAAGCGATCAAATTGAGCAAATATTTAGCATACATCTGACACCCAAAATCCAATTACTGAGAGCTACGGTCTTTCATAAACAGAAGTATTCTTATTGGTGGTTCTCAGTTATATAATTATTCAATATTTTTACCTCATTTCAGCCAGACTGATAGTCAAAAATATTTTAGTAATGTTTCCCTTCATCAGAGTGTCTTTCTGTAAGTTGCCTGTGGAGGATTGACAAGTGGTGGTCAACTTGTAACACCCAGCTCACCTGAGTGAGCATTGTGCTGGGTGTGGGAGGTCTACCTGGGGATTGTTGCCAGCAGCATAAGGGAAAGAGCTGGAGAAGAAGTCGAGGCTGTTGGGAGCTTGTAGAAGCTATTGGGTGCTGTTAAAAGCTGTAAGAAGCTGTTGATTCTGCTGGAGGACCTTGTCACGCTGGCTTTCCTGAACTTGCCTGTTGCCATCATCCGAGGAGCTCGGGACCTTGTTATTGCTAACAATGACTTCAATTCACTTTGGGGGAGCTCTTACCCTCACTTTGAGCATCGCTTCCTGGCTCTGGAGGGGAAGATAGTCCACTGCTCAGTTTCCTAGAGAATCTTGTTGCGTTGGCTTTCCTGACGGGAACTCAGTTGGGACCTCACTGTTGCTGAGGATGGCTGTGGTACTTTTCCGGGGAGCTCTGGTTCTGATTTCGAGTGTCGCTTCCTGGCTCCAGTGTAGATCTCTCAGCCTGTTAGCACAGATTCTTTATTCCACTGGCACAGACTTTCTAGCTTACACCACTGACCTTTGGGCATTCCCAGCACAGATCCATGAAACAGGCCCATATGAGGTATTGTCATGGGCTGTAGGCCTCCAGTTGGACTCATGGGAGACACTATTATGGGCTCTAGGTCTTTGACTGAATTCACGCAGGACATTATCCTGGGACCAGGTGGATTCTTTAGTCTTTAGTGTGTGGACAAATTCCCTCTCTTGTATATGATTCTTTGATGACTATTATAAATAATCTTATAAAATATGTGTCCTACATTATTATACCTCCTTGCAATAACCCCCAAAACCAACACAGTGCCACAATGAAAATGTTGCATTGTTTTGTCTGGAATATTGATACCAGATATATACATACTTGGGAAAAAGTAAGGTCAAGTTACTTTTGCTGTATTATTGTCCCTCAACCTTTAGTCATCTGGGAACAAGGCAATGCAGAATTGGTTTTGAAACCATATATCAAAATCTACTTTGATTAGAGCAGAATAGTATCAAGACTCATGTTTATCACAAGAAAATGAAAACTATTTGAAGATTTCATTGCTAATGAATCCCAAGTACTGATATCTTTAAGTCTAAAGTTTTGATAAAATCTAATTTCACGGGTTGGAGAATAAATAAAATGGAAGCAAAGACAGGTAAATTAATGCGACACAAGGGAGACATGGAAAAAATAGTTTGCGGGTAACTGAATTCAATTCCAAATTTACTTCTTCTTTCAGATCAATGATGAATATAAAAATTTTCCTTAAAATGAAAATAACTTAAATAACTGCCTGATATGAGAAGATATGTCCTAATAAAAATTATACAGAGTGCTGGGGTGTAGCCTCCTATCCACTCAATAAGAACTGTTTTAAGTAGAAGATAGTGATGTGTGCTTGCAGTCCTAGTACTCTGAGAAGATAAGGCAGGTTAAGCAAAAGTTCATCCCCATTATGAGTAACGGAAATTTAGTGAAATCCTCCTTCAAAATAAAAAAAAAAAAGTTTAGAGGATTAGCTTAATGTGAGGGCCCTGAATTCACCACAGTGTTGGGGGAAGGAACAGGTAAGAATCTACACAGGTAACTCTTGAGGGAAGTGAGTGCAGAGTTACTGTACTTCCAGGAAGGAGGGTTCACATGCTATGGGCAATAAATAGCATGAGTCTTTCTGCTTCACCATGTCTAACTTGATCAGATGAATCCTATGGAAAGAATCCCTAACTCCACTTGGTGCTATCCACTAGAAGTGGATCTTCTATTCATTTCAATTTTACATTAGTTAGAAATTTGGATGCAATAAATCACAGTTTCATCCTTAAAGTGACTAATTAGGCTGTTTCTGGTAACCTTAACCTGAGAATTAGAACCACACAGTTTTGAATCCCACTGAGGTACCACATAGTAAATTAGAAGGTAAAGACCTTTTTCAATGCAGTGATCACTTGATGAATACAATTAGAGAAGTAGCGATAGAAATCCTAAACGCAGTGGACATCTCAGAATCCTCACTTGAAGGTAAGTGATCAATTTAGAAACGTTAGGAATTCCAGCTCTCCTGACCTTGACGAGTAAACAAGCTCTGCAAAATACTGAAATTGAACCTTTTTACCTGGAAATCGTCTTTGAAAATCCAGAGAGTAAAGCAAAAAATACTGCTGATGATAAGTCAGAAGGAATGTGCTCCTCACTCAGCACGAAGGTTCTGCACGGTACTTCCCTAGCCATAATTTACCATGCTCATCACAGTTTAGTGCACTAGGCTCAGGCCCTCAACCAGGGACAAAATGGAGCCTCTGGCGCAAGGAACTCATGGAATAACAACTCATAAATCTCTGAGGAAGCCAGAGTGTTTCAGCTCTGATTTACCTCAGATTCTCTTGACCAAGGTGGTGTAGAACTAAGGTGGGGTCATCCTGAGATTGAGCGAATACGTGAAATACCATGAGAAGAACGAAGAAATAGAGCTCGGAGGTGATATTCCGTCCAAAAGTGAAAGAAAAGGATCAAATAAACCAGAGAGGTCTGGGCAGACGCGAAACAAAACAAACAGATGTGTAAGGCTAAATAACTTTCAGGTGAGAGAGGGACACAGAGACGCGAACAGAGACAGAAGCAGCAGGATAAAAGGAACAGTAGAGATTTCTGAAAGTACCAAAAGTTTATGTAGTGAAACCAGGACCAAAGCACATGCTCGGAGCTAGGTGAAGTTAACGGGTTATGAGATGTGGGAACTTATAGCTATCAATACAAGACGTAATGTAAAAAGAGAAAAATTTATCTTAAAGAAAAGAACTTCAGAAATTTAGGAGAACAAATGAAGACAAATAGCTTTAAATGTTCCAAGAGCTAAGAAGGGGTGATAAACTTGTCATGATTGTTTAAAAGATAAAGTTTTGGTCACGTGTTATAAGACAGAGGCTTCCTGTCAGAGCTCCTCCCCAAGGCAGCAGTTTTGCTCAGGCTATATCAAGTGTGCCACTCAAAATTGCCAACACAGAGTGAGGGAGGCCCCTTCTCACTGAATTTACAGGGAATATTTATTTTTATGTTATATTTTCAAACCACAAGCTACATGTTCTATTAAGTTCAAAAAGGTCAGTGTGAAAACAAATATTACAATGATTTTCTTTCCTTTTGATGTATTTATTAGATCTCTAGAATTTTTATAGACCTATTTGTAGAAGGCCAAGCACAGCATGATGACGAGTAAGAATCTTATGTTACTATTTTGACAAATGTCAGTGCTAACAAAAAATTTTGAGGCTGTAATTTATTCATTAAAATACTTGGTATACTTTCACAAATGTTAAAACAATCATGTGATATGATTTACTCGAGCTTGCCACCTCCAAAATATTGATTAAGGTATAGATAAGAGTTCCAATCAAAATCTTTACTAATTATTGCATAAAGAATATGTTTGATTATTGTTTTTGTGTTATTTGAGTTTATATTCTTTTATCTTTAAGATGAAAATAAAAAAGAATATGTTTGATAATTTAAATATTTTCAAAATTTTAAAATGTAAGGACTATAAAAGTTTAATAAAGAAAAATTATTCTATATTTATAATTCACTATTATCAGGGTACTTTTATACTGGTAGAAAAAGATAAAATTACTTTACAATGGTTTCTGTACTTACCCACTTTAAATTTAGGAATAGATCTGTAAGGAAATTAAGTTTTTCCTTTAATACTTTCATGATAAAAAATGTAGAATTTCTCTATTCGGTCTCCATACTCACTATTAGAATTAAATACTTTCAGCAATTTCATCCATATTTTCCCTTGTTCCTAATTACTGTTGTAACAGTGTTTATACTATTTTGAAATTCATGTTGCATTTTTCCACCCACACACTGAGCAATAAACTTAACTTTAAAAACTTACAAATATCATTACTATATAAGAGCTAAGGAAAAGAGTTACAGATATCTTTTCTTACACACTGTGACAAGATATTTGCTGTTTTGGAGCAACACACACACACACACACACACACACACACACACACACACACTCCAGTCAGAGTTCTGTTATGCTGAGAAGCTTGCAGAGAGATTACAAAATAACTTTAAATTGGTAAATGAGTGGAGTGGGTAGCATTATTACTTAAGGCACATTGTCAAATTGCAATGCATTGGACTTTTACAATTGCAGTTTAATTTTGCTGAAAGGAATTGTGGTTTCTTTTTATTTTTTTTTCCTCCCAATTTGTAAACCCACTGTCTCCTTGAAAAATAAAACTCTGCACTTGACATTTTCAGATTCCCCTTATCCCATTTCCATTAAAGACAAGTCTGACTTTGGGAGCACTAAGAATTTCAGAGAATTGAATTCCAGAGAGAAACTCCTGCTGGAATAAAGTCTGCCTATCGAGGAACACAGAGGACAGCTTTTTCTCACCCCTGCTAATGAAGAGTTAGACTAATGTCCCCTCTTGGGGTTTGCAGTAATACTTTCATGGAACATTCATTTACCAAAGCTGCTGAGTTAACTCCAAAGTCCCCCTTTCCCACAGCAAGTTGTCTACAAAGACAGTAAATTTAAGGGTCATGATAATGGTGTCTCCCAAGATACTGAGTAAAATGTTGTAAGTTCTCACACCCCATTTCAAACTCTCCTATGGATTGTTGATGACAAGATGTGAATGTCTTGAAGGGGTCACCTCCATGAAGTTTCTGCGTAGCAGTTAATACACAGGCCCAATGATTGGAAATACAGGCTTTTTTCTGAGGTTATCCATTCTGTTATGATTAAAATACATGTTACCATATACTGCAACATAGACTTAAGAGTGGGAGACCACATGGAAAAGGTAAAGGCTAATAAAGAGCTTGTGGAAGTGGTTTCATTTAGGATAAGGAAATTTAGCTTTCCCTAGCATATTCCCGGGTGTAGTCAACAAACTGAGATGAAGACAGAAGGGAAGGGCCTGGAAAGAGGAAGGGAGATCGGGTGGTTGTTTTGCATCACAGAAGCTACTGCAAAGAAATTATAGAATAAAAGATGCTTTGCGCCTGTGTGTATTGGGTTTTATTTGCAGTTCTTTGCTAATGTCTCTGAGTTTTCTTCTAATAAATGTATTGTGGGACTAAAATATAAAACACAACCCTGTATATGAGAAGAAATTGAACTGAAGCAACCTCTGCTGTCGGCTGTAAAGGGTTTCTTTGTTACTTTTTTCTGTTGGTTGCTTCTTCCCCCTACTAGTACTCTGTTGTCAGTGGGAAGTCAATTTACGGTCTCTTTAAGATGGATAAATCCAATAGTTTTTCTTTCTTTTCTGTTTTATTTTTTTAAGCATGCCATAGAGTAGTGAGAACAAACTTAATATATGGACTTCAAGCATGATTGTCTCTAAAGAGGATGCTTTTTGCCCAGAAGTAGATCTCTCACTGACACTCATTTTCTGGGGACGGGTTTGTGACTCTATGCAACACCAGCTCTTTTAATAGCCACAGGAAGAATTACTTAAGGATTGACTTTGAATGTAATTCATTTGCTACAAAGTGGTCTTTCACCCCCTGCTCTTCTCTTTCGCTCACATTTCCCTTTCAGGTCCTTTGTTAAACAATGAACTGCACAGCTATAGCACGTGAGGATAAGGATCTCTGAATACCATCACGCACACCATGGTGTGCCCAGCACTCAGCCGTATTGCCTCACTGCTGTTCTGTGCTACATGAGCGAGGTGAGAGACCGAAGAAGGGAAGCTGGCTGAGGGAAGCCCCAGGAAGTGCTTCCAGGGACATTACCCTGGAAAGAAGGAAGCCGGACCCTTCACTGCGTCTCAGCTACTTTCGGTCCCCTGCACTCACCTCCCAAGGACAGGGCTTGTTGCTGGCCTTGCCACTAGCTTCTGTGTCAGTGTCCACAAAGTCAGCACAGGTAAAACTGCCCAAAGAATTCTTCCCTTAGTAATTTCCTCAAATTGAAATTAATAATAGTTTGAGACAAATGGCCTCGCAGAGCTAATCACGAGCGGACATTTGAACTGGGAAGAATTTCTTTAGGCCCAGGTGTTCCTCCTAATCCCTCTTTGGATCACTGGGAGGTGTTACTCATAAATGAGCCAACATGTGTTTCTTCTGGATCTACCATGAAACACTTTGCATGCAGAAGAAACTTGGATTGATCAGTAAAATAGATCTTAAACTCATGCAATGAAAAATTTTCTACAGTAATAGAAAAAGACATGATATTCAGGATATCAGTTATTTACCTCCCAGTTCAGGCAACTTGACAATTTCCAGTGATAAAATAGGTTCTTCATAATGTTTGTTTTGGCAGTACTGGGACCAGACTGAGCACCTTGTGCTTGCCAGGCAGGCGCTTATTCCACTGAGCTATATTCCCAGCCCCTTCATCACTTTTTAGAAGGAATAACCATTGTATATTATATCTGTGTATTACTACTCCTGGCCATAATTATGGCATGCAAGGTACAATGTGTAATGAAAATAATCTAACAGAAATATAGATTAACGAAATAAAGCAACTGAAAATATTGTAAATTAATGCTATAGTTTCTGCTAGGGTGTTTATTTTTAGGAGACTGGTTCTGTTAAAGTTCCATTACTTCAACTAAATGGAGTCCACATCTTTCAAGAAGAAAGTTAAAGAAATATTCACTTGAAGTTGGCACTTTATAGTTATTTATCAATCACTCTATACTTTGATAAAAATTCATAGTTCAGTGAAAAAGTTATGTGAAAAATAGTTACGTGAAAAAATTCAACAGTATATGTGAAAAAAGTTTGTTTAGATGAATACATTTGATCACACCTCTGAAAGTATTTCACATATTTTTATTTAACCTGGAAAGTTCAACTTGATGTTCCTTAAGAACAATTTCTAGGAATAAAAAAAATGATAATTTGAAGAGTAAAACTCACAACATAAAGCTCAGTGCCTTTATGTCTCTATAACAAAGTATCATAAACTGACTAATATGTGAAGAACAAGAGTTTATTTCACAGTTTGAGTGGCCATGAATCCACATCAAGGCTCTGACATATCGGTAGATTCCTCTCTGCTTTCAAGTTGGGGTCTTATTGCTATAATTTTATGTAATTAACCATACCAAGAATACTTTAAGTGGAACCCTGAACACTTTATTTTAAAATAATATTGATTGAAATTTTATCACAATAAACTACATTTATACATTGTAGTTTCTCATCTAAACAGTTTAGTAATTAGATACAAGAAATACTCTTGGGAAAATTTTCTCCCAGGAAAGATTCACTGTACACCTCAGATATTTTACAAAATGTAACTGAATTGACCTCCCAGATTATACTAGCAAAGAACAGAAACAGTTATTTGGATTATATTTCATTTTAGTCATTTTCCTTCTAATGAGTATCTGTTACTGCTCAGTGAAAGAATAAAATTATCTCAAGAAATAAATGGCAAATAGGTAGGATGACTACATGAGAATTTGGTTTCAAAATTCTAAAAGTAAAATGAACAAGAGCTTAAAAAAATGCTGAGCTCGTACTGTAGCTCTGTGATAGAACACTTACCTAGTATGCTCAAGGCCTTGGGGTTGATCCCAAGTGTGAGAGAGAAGCAATTAAAAAAAAAAAAAAGATAAGCCCTGTAGGTGCTAACAAACTGAAACTACAAGTTTTCCTATATTTTAGTGTTTTGTGGCTATTTAAAGTAAGATAAAACAACAGAAGTAGGAATTTTTAAAATTGTGTGCCCCAAACCCAAAACTCAATGAATATAAGGTATAGAAAGTTGACTAACCTAGGAAATATAATATTTAAAAATGGAGTAAAGACTCTACTCTCAAACATGATATGGTAACGAATATGAAAGTAACAGATAAATAATGGAAACCATTCATAAAACATCTACCTTTATTCATTGGTTTCAGTAGGCAATGAAGAAATGTCAGCCATTATACAAAGAGGTAACAAGCGAAGAACTTTAGAATTTCCCAGTTTTCTGCATGGTGCTAATTACTGAGTCCTGGGACAAGGAAAAGTGGCATAAACATGGCTTTATATTCCTGTTGAATGGAGTACACAGAAACTGTTGTTTAGCAAGGTAGGGAGAGGTGGGGTTTGGAAGGCAGATTACTCACAAAGAGTAAGCTACCCAGAAAAATTCCACCCATCTGCACTATGGCCACCTTGATTCTTCAGCCTACTGCTGAACTCCGTATACATAAAATAGCACTGAAGACCCAGCAAAGAGAACTATTTAGGAAATATAGCTATCATAGATCCATAAAGTGGAAAACTTTTAGAATTCTCAAAGTACTGGGGCTTGAGTTTAACTAACCAGAATAGAAAGACCTTATGGAAGATGCAGACATGTTATAGAAATTCAGAAGCCACACATACTATAATAATACTTAAACTAATTACAGGGTAAAGGTACAGAAAAGCAACAGAGATTTTTGGCCTCACTTTATTAATGATTGAGTTTGCAATTCTTTAACTGTATAAAACAATACTGAAAGCATGTGTATCTAATACTATAAAGGTGACTGTATATGAAACAAAAGGGACTCAGAAAATTAGCAAATCTACAGTCCTGGTTATTTCATCTTCCTTCTCTTGGAACTTGATAAAAAAAAATTACAGAGAAAAATTGAAGAGAAAAAAAATACTGAGCCTCTCAAACAATATTAGCTACTTTTCAGTAACAAAGCTTTCCACCTAACAGTAATGGAACAATATTATCTTCATGTGCATCTGGAACTTCAGTTAAGATAGTCTACAGGCTAAGTAGCAAATTTTCTAAGGCATTAAGCAGAAGTCATCACAAGAATATGGAATTAGAAATAAATGAATGATAAAGTTATCTGGAAAAAAGCATCAACTGCTTGGAAATAAAACAAAATATTTTAAATAACCCATGTATCAAGGAAAAATTAAAGAAATTAGACAGTACTGTCCATTGAAGTTAACGATCCTAAAAGGGAGATGTTCAAATTTGTAGAAACAAGCTAAACAGTGTTTTCAGGGAAACTCATGACTCTAAATTTTTATATTAGAAAAAGAATGATATTAAACATATGACACAATTTTTTACCTTAAACAGAGTAAGAAGAAATTAAACTTACAAAAAAGAAAGAAAAAAATGATTTAGAACTCAATAAAAATATTGGAAAAGGAAACTATGGAGACACATGAATGAAAGTAAAAGGTTTTCCTTTGGCAGGATCCCCAAGACTAATACAACTCTAGCTAAACTGACGAAGGAAGAAGAAATTTAAAAAACCTTCACACTAGAAAGTTTGACAGATGTCACAGATATTGAAATTATAAGGGAATTTGATTAAAAATTTTCTCACTGATTCAAAAATTGAAATAAAATGTCCATTTTTACAATAGCAAATTAATAAAATTAACAATAAAAAAGTAAAAAATGCTTGTGTTAACTTGCATGGATTAAATAATATGCAGTTATAATCTAAAACATTGTCACGTGAAAATGAAAAAAAAAATTCTCAAGGATAAAATTTCCTTATTATTAATGGGTATAATAAAATTATAAATTAATATATAATTATGTGTGTAGGTATATAATATATAAAGTTATATTAAAACATAAATCAAAACACATAGAAATAAGGTGCCTTCAAACAGTAGACAAATGTACTACTAAAGACCAATATTAATAACCCATATTAATAGTGGTAAAACTTAACAAAATATCAGGAAATTCAGCTAGCATTACAAACAAGTAAAATGTATTATGATCAAGTCAGTTTAAATATTTGAAAATTCATCAATACACAATGACAGAATGCATACTTTTATATTCAACACTGCATTCAAAGTCCTAGTCAGTATAATTAGTGGAGAAAATATAGAGATTCAAAGCATACGAAGATTAAAATCCCCATGAATAATATGATTGTTCTTATAGTTTGCATCTGAAATGGCTCCAAATGCCCATTTACTAGAGTCCCCAGATTGTGATGCTATCAGGAGGTGCCTAGTTAGAGGAACTTAATCGTTGTTGGTGTCTTGGTAAAGTTCTTGTTACTTGGACAAAATATCCAACACCCACAAGTTAAAGAAAGAGAGTTTATCTGAGCTCACAGCTTGTAGAGGTTTCAGGTCATAGCCCGCTGCCTCCAAGGAACAGGGGCATGGCCCAAGGGCATAGCACAGCAGAAGCAGTCCCTGGTGAGACAGGCAAAAGGTATTAAGTAATAAGCCTACATTTCCCTTCTTTTTTCATTCAAGCTACAAGACTATTGGTTGGTGCTATCCACACCATCTTTTCATTATCTACACTCTAAACCAATCAGTGAACTAATACAGTTATTATAATCTTAATGCACTACCTCACTCCCGTGACCCAATAACCACCCAGAAGCCCCACTTATGAGTACACGAGGCCTTGGGGTGCATCCCGATCTAAGCCAGTGGTGTGCTGTTGAAATAGATATTGGGAACCTGAGGGGCTCTCTCTCTCTTTCTCTTCTTTTATTTTCTCAGTTGCCGAGAGGTGAATAGGCTTCTCTTTCTCTTCCACTGCACGCTGCTGCCATAGTATACATTATTGCTGCAGGCGCAAAGCAGCAGGGCGAAGCAACCATGGACTGACCTTCCTGAAACTGAGCCAAAATAAACCTGTCTCCTTCGTTTTATCTTAGGTACTTCATTACAGAGACAGAAAAGTAATGCAATGGTGTACATAAAAAATTTGAAATTTTAAAATTAAGAATTAATACATAAAATTGGCAAGCTCAAATACAAGGTCAGCAAAAGTAAATATTATTTCCAAGCAAAGTCATTTTAAAAGAGGTTGAAAACTTGAGAACACCAGAAAGCAACTAGTTGTACTTTAACAAAATGTGTACAGGCTTATACAGAGAATAAGATGCATTATCATTTAACAATATGAATTCAAGCTTACATAGTCAAAATCATAAAGATAAAAATGAAAATATTAACTCATAATTGGTGACTGAAATATAGAATGATTGGAATGATTTCTAATTTGGGTTATTGTGAATAATACTAGATAAAACTATAGCAGTTCTAGACAAAAATCTATACAGCTTTGGGATTAAAAAGATTTCTTATGCCAGACACAATAATTACTAAGTATAAAAGAAAATTCTCAGTAATTACACTTCTTCAAAATAAACTTATTAACTCATTCCATTTATTAAGACATGCTTAAATAATAAAAAGTAAAAAGCAAGCCATAGATTAGGTCAGAATAGTCTCAAGGTATGTATCTGTCAAAGGAGTTGCAACCCATAATAAAAACCTATAAAGTTCAATGTGAAATCAAGTAGCTTTGTAAGAGTAAAACTGTTTAAATGAATAGTTTGTGAAGAAAATCCATGATTAGCTAATCAATATGTGAAAAGATGGCTAGTATCATAGATTATTGGGGAAGTGTCAAATAGAACCACAATGCTCAGGTAGCGCCGCTGCACATTTACTAGAATGGCTAGGTTTTAAAAGACTGATACTATCAATTGAGGGTACAAAGCAAATGGAACTGAACTGAATTGGTGGGTGTCAATAAGACATAGCCACTGCTGAAGACAGACTTATGATTTCTAATAATAATTAAATTATCTTGTGCCATATCCAAGCAATCCCATTAGCATTTTCCCCAGAGAAAGAAAATCGTATTCCCATGAAAAGACTGAATATGTGTTCACAACATTATTCCTAATAACTCAAAATTAGAAATCATTCCAACTGTCATCCATTAAAAGGTACTGTTGTCTTACAGCATCATGAAAAGGAATACAATTAAAAATGAAGAAGAAACAACAGATTAATGCAAGAACATGTAAAATTTCAAAGTCATTTTGTGCAGTACACAAAATCTTCAGTCCTAAAAGAGTAGGTGTGATGTGGCCATTTTTTTTTAATATGGAGCTCTTACCAGCAAAAGAATGTGCAGCAAGAGCAGTAGTGTTGCCGACTCGAGTGGGAAGTGGCTGGGATTAATTGCACTTCCTGAGTGATCTTTTGAGAGGCATGAAAATGTCCTGTATCCTAATTGGACCAACTGTTACGGGGGTTCCTGCACCGGTGAGCCCAGAAATCAACAATCTATTCTCCTAAAATAGCATTATGGGATGGTACACACTTTTTATGGCAGTAAAATGGAGTAAGAATACACAGCAGAAGGATATCTAAACCCATTAAACTCATTTTTTTTTGTCCCAAGCAAAAATGGAACAGCTGACGTGTAAGCAATTTATCTTCCTATCCTGGATATTTTCATAAGGCCTCAGAGAAATATGGATGTATCTGGCTCTGAAATCTAATATAACCATTATACTCCACACACTAAGTCACAGCCTCCTCTGCCCCTTGTTATCTGTGCTCACCTGGTCGCCATCTTCCCCGGAACTTGCCCCTTGTTATCTCTGTCTTCATCTGATACCATTCTTCACAGAGATTTGCTGAATGAATGTTTTGCATGAGGTTTTCAAGGCAGTATATTCTACGACTGTTGTATCTTAAGGTAGGCTATGAGTTCTGGTCACCTCTCCCCCTAAGTGTTTTTAAGTTTTATCAAATTTATGCTTCCACCAAATATGAAAAATATCAAACCTTAAAAAGTCATTGAAGTATAAAATTTGCAGGAAGATTTCTACCTAGAATGATGACTTGATTAGACTGAACCAGTCAGAAGTGTTGTGCCGGGCCTTCCTGTAGCATCCACGGTGAAAAACACTTGATCAAATCCAAAAGTGATATTCTGAAAGAACCTACTTTTTGGATGTTTTTATGTTCTCAACAATGAACATTCAAACGACACTGGAAAGAAACAAGAAAAATTAAAGTAGCTGCATAAAAGGAAAATCACTATACTGGGGTGTTTCAGTACAAATTATCTTCAGCATTCACAATGCGATTTCAATATACCCCAATGGTACAGATATTGCTTGCTCTGTTGCTCTGTATAGTTTTTCCTTTACTACCCTAAGGGGTACACTCATAATATATTCAACATTATACCAATTATAATGTACTGTGCTAAAGTTTTCATGACCGATATTATTGGAAAAGCTTTAATGGTTTCCTGAAACTATTAGATATAAATACAAATGGAAAGGAATTATTATTCATCATCTTTAAAATGAACTCATAATTTACTTGTGTGAAACTTCACAAGGTTGTTTTTGATGTTTTATATTTTTTACTAGATCCTGCCTATGTACATGAGTTTAACATATGCATTTTCTTATATATGTTCAAGCTCAGTCTGAGTGATATGACTGTAGATGTATTTAATAAAGTAAACCATGATTTCTTATGATTGTAACACTGAAAATCCTTAAACCAAAATCATTTTGTACAATGAACTAATAGCTTGAATTTTGAAGTTACATGATCTTAGTCCTAATGCTATTACTCTTTGACCTTAAGCAAGTGTTTTAGATCTGCAAAAATGAACATCATTCTAATTTGCCAAGAATAAATTTATAAAATATTGATTATTCACAGTTCAGTATATAATGCAGATCAGATATGTATTACCAAGTTCAGAATATAAGAATGGATTCCCTAGTAAAGCCATTCTTGAAAGTTATTTGTTCATTCCAGCTTCAATAGTTTTCTATTACAAAAAGAAAAAATATGTGTACGTATATATGAATATATGAGATAAAATTGGAAGTGTTGGGAGTGGGACTAAGTGAATTTAAAACTGCTGCATAACTTGCACTTGGACTTAAAATTCTATCATGAAAATATCACCTTATGAAAACTAAATATAAATCAAAGTTAATTGAGGAGCCCCATTTTCTCCCAAGATTATTTCAATCTTTATGAAGCTTATCACCTTCAGAAACCATAGGTAAGTAAGAAACTGCGCTTGATCTAAAAATGCCTTTTGGAATTAAAGTATATCACAATGTATACAATATTATCATTCATTTTTGCCACTTGCCAGGATTTACTATCATTTTCGAATTGTCTTCCTTCCCTAGTTCTTTCTGCTCCTGACAAAGAAGAATGGGCGATCCCGTGGGTAAAATTTAGACAGATCACACGGCACGACAGTTTGAGCTTGCTCTTTGTCTTTCAACTTCTCTTTCCACCTCTTTCACCTAGTCCCCTGAGATGCGCAAATTTTACCTTCCATATGTGAAGATGTGTTTGGAGCAAAGTGTAAAAACTACAATTCATATATACTTCAACATGACCAGATTATACCAGTGTAATCTGATGAGAAATATAAAGAGATGTGGAGATAAATCTTACTGTTTCGTCTGAGAAACATTGTATACGCCTGTAGCTATTACATAAACTTCCCGGTATTTATCTAAGGTTATTTTAGCAGCCTTAAAAATTGGTGTAGTAATTGCAGAGACTGAAAAATATCACTGCAGGAGGATTACTCATAGTTCTTTGACCAGGATTCATCCACTTTTTTTCATTAGAAGTAAAGCGAAATTGGGGTATTGGAATAATATTTCTTTCCAGCTCAAAATAAGAGCTGAACAGTACATACCGCATGAGGTAATAATGGAATAATTCAGGTCTGGTTTGAGAATTGAAGTTAATGGTAAATATGTGAAGGCACAAAAAAAGAGGTCATGTTATAGGTAGGTTAAAATTATTTGTAATATCATCATCATCATGCTTTCTGGTACATTCTTTTATAGCAAAGGCTATTTCCAACGGTCGGTACATTTATTATTTCATCTAACCCTTACAACGCGAATGTCTGTGAGCTCACCCATGGTACCATCTTCGTTCTGGTCTTAGGACACAATCCCTTCGAGCGTCCTTGTCTAAATCTACGGCTTCCTTAGACATTCAGACAATGTATTCTTAAAAATCCAGCCTGGAAACTATTTCTAAACTGGAAATTTTCTAACAAAGTTCTGACAAACTTGTTTTTAAATTTTCATTTGCATGATGGTTAACCTCGATTGTCCACCCGACTGGCTGAAGAGGCTCCTAGTTAGTAAAGCACATCTCTGTTGAGTTCGTGGAAGTGTTTCTAGACCTGACTGGCATGTGGGCTGGCACAACATGATTGATAGAGGCACCATCCAATGGGCTTGCAGTCCAGCTAGAACTAGAGGAGAAGACTCGGGAAGTCAGATTTTGCCAAAGAGCTCCACTCTGCTGGAGCAGGTGCTTTTTTTTTACTGCTGCCATCATCTCCGAAATTCAAACTCAAGTTTATTCGACCTTTCAACTTAGAGTCACATCAGTTACTCTACAGGAAGTTTCAGGCTTTCCACCTTCTACTGGCACTGTGAGCTTCATCCCTCTTATTCTCCACTTTCAGCTGCTTGTATTGAGCATCTTCTGCATCTTCTGGCTCTCCAGTGTGCAGAGGGCCTCGGTGGGCAACTCTGCCTCTGAACTGGTAAGCCTGTCTAATAAGTTTTGCTGCACACAGAACCCTAACCAATAAATTGACATCTCTCACTCAAAATAATTTTCCTTCTTATATTTGTTGTCCTGATAATTTGCACAGTATGTGTCAAGTTACCCAAACAGATGTTTTCTTAGTCATCCCAAGCAGTAACACTCCTTTAGTGTTAAGTTGAACCATTTTAAGTCCAGTCAAATCAAATTAGTATTATTTCCTTTGCTTACCTTTGAGTTCCATTACCATTTCAACAGTTGCAAGTGGATATTCGCTTTCTGTACCCTAGGAACAATATACCATGAAGACTGCAAACACTCAGCTGAACATGGATAAGTCCAAATTCTATGTTCATTTCTTTCTAGGTGTGTGAACTTGGATGAGATTTTAACTTGTACAACAGGAATATGGACATCTTTATCGATGTAAGATGAGAGGTAAACAAATAAATTGTGCTGAGAAAAATATTTGAAAGTAAACAAGAGGTATCTAATGTGGCATTAAACCTGAGTAAGAAAAACATATAAAGAACCAAATTATTTATAGAAATTTGCAAATTGAGAATGCATTTTATAGTGTCCCCCTGTAAATTAATCATAAAATAATGTGAAACATATAATGCATCTTAGAATACTAACTGTAGGAAATCTAATATGTCATCATAGATGCAATTGCAAAATCTTAAATTTTAAGTAGAATTTAAAGTGTTGCCTCACTTTAGTTCTTATATTAGTAATATTGTAGCAATTCATAGGTTCTTAATTGAAAATCTTTTGTGTAAATAGAAATCATTGGTTTTGGGGACTAGAAATTTCAGCTGTTGATTTGGCTTTGGCAGTGTTTTATTCAGGGACATAAATGCTGGGGTTGTTTTCTGCACCTTTTGGCATTAGTATCCTCATGTTGCTTTAATTCACCAGTAGATTATCTGCACATGGCAGAAGAGACATCCACTGTCAGACCCACTCGGAACCTGCCAGCTACCCAGTTCTAGCAGCTGAAAAGGAAAGGTTGCTTTTCTCTTCCAAAGCCTATAGAGGAACCTTGGGACGGCCTCTATGTGGACTTGCCAGGAAAAGTCTGTGCATTATTTCTCACTGGGACATATGCCCGTGTGTGTGTGTGTGTGTGTGTGTGTGTGTGTGTGTGTGTGTGTGTGTGCGCACGTGCTCATGTACACAGCGGTGAGGATACTCTCAGTTTTTCTCATTTGGTAGTACATGGTTGCAGTACGTAATGATTACATTTCTTGTAGGAGTTGCTAAATGTATAAATGTATATAACACATCTGAATTATTTGTTTCCAACCCATTACCACTATCACTTCTTCCTTCCATTCCGTGGTCCCCTTCTCTGTCAAGAAATCTATCTCTTTTTTTCCTGTTATCTAACTTTCATTTTCCTCTTTATATTTTTTTTTTCTCATATAAGGGAAAGCTTGCAAAATTTAACCTGGTGTATATGATTTATTTTACGTAATATAATCATCTCTAGGGATATCCATTTCCCTACAAATAGCTGGATTATTCTTCTTTATAGCAGAGTAACAGTCCAATGTGTATAAGTACTATATTTTTTATGCATTTGTTGCTCATAAACGCGACGAGACACTGAGGCTGGCAGAACTGCTTGGACTATGTGCATTCTGTGGGATACACTTGCACTTTAAAAGTAATGAGTTTTGAGTCTTGAGAAAGAATAAGCCCAAACAAAAAGTACACTACAGCGCATTTGATTAACTACTGGTCTTAGAAGAATATATGCCATGGTCAGAGTGTCAGCTGGTGAAATGATTCTAAGAAGGCCTGTGACATACACACAAGGGATGACCAAAGACCAATGTCATTAATTCCCTTCAAAATAATCCCCTTCGCTATGAGCATACTTATCTCATTCTTCTTAGAATTTTCTGAAATAGTCTCAGAAGTCCTCTTTCCCGAGTTTCTTTATGAAATGTAGTAAAAAACACAGTAAGTGCATCAGCTGAGTGACATCCAAGGGACAAGTGGATTCATAAAAGCATCACAGTGTGTCTCTATCCACTTTACTCACTGGATTTGGCTCCATGTGACTTCTGGCTCTTCAGCTAAATCTAAATGATCACAAGGTGAACAGTTTGAGTGGATTTAGGACATTGAGGCAGCCATGATAGTGCAACTAAAGACTTAGAAAAGGATGGTAGAACAGCTTCAGAAAGTGTCAAGAAGAATGGGACAAATCTTTGATGCAAGGGGAAGTACCCTGAGGAGGATTATTGTTAACTTACTTTTACAGTAGTACATTTTTAAAAGAAATTTTAAACATTGGCCATGCTTTTTGATCATGCACAGTGAGCGAATTCAATTCACTTAACTTATTTAGATGTAAAATATCAATCCATTCAGCTTATCAACACTGTGACATTTTAGTATTTTGTGAAAACAAGACACTTTACCTGTATCTTATGACTGTCTTTCCTATAAAGTAATGACTGAAACATACATACTTGAGAGTACAGAGAGTCAATTAGTGAAATTCAAATTTATCTGTTATAGCCACATACATTCAACAGCATCACATAGAAAGACACTAATTATCATAGTACTAGCCCTCCAGCCATTAAGACACACACACACACACACACACACACACACACACACACACACACAAGGAAAAAGGAGGAAACTGAGGAAGAAGAGGAGGATAAGGAAGAAGAAGATGAGGAGAGAGAAGGAAGAGGGGAAAAGAAAAGCACTGGGAAAGTAGATAAACAGTATTTTAAAATTTCTTCATAAAGAATGAACAAGACAGGGCTGAAATCTCTCACTAAACGTGAGAAAGAAAATGAGGTACCCTCTACTATTGCCAAGCTTTCTTGTTGGAGGCTCTTTCCAGACTGAAATTCAAAGAATTCCTGAAATAAACCTTGTTTGAGATAAGGAAAGCTGAACTGACTAGAGTTTGTTGGCCAAATTATCCTAGAGAAGGAAGGTATATTCAAAAAATGTGAAGGTACTCATTTAAAGCTCTGGATACACACAGAGGTGAATTTGCAAAAGGTGACCCTGTAAAGCCAAGAAGCTTATGTAAGACCTGCACAAGCAATACAAACAGCTCACTCATTTGATACCCTACCATTGCAAAGACAGCTCACTGAACAACCAGAAAATTCAATGGATATTTTAGAAATGTCATATTTTAGAACAATGATTAAGCTAATACTCTAGACATACGCTACCAAAATATGAAGACAAACTTAAAAAGATTAAGGTGATTTCCAGGTAAATTGATAGTAAGCAGAACAAAATGAAGTAGTATAAGATACAAGAATCTATACATTTGAATATCAATAAATAACAATTAGGCAATAAAAGTAAAAATGTGACACACAAGCAACAGAAAAATTTGACCGTGAAACAACAAAGGATGATTAAATTAGTAAAAACTTTTTATACACCTGTGTGTGTTTAAAAAAAAGCATACCAAGGTAATTAAGAAATGGAAATTAGAAAGAATCAAATGATCTTACAAACTTGGTACATGGGATTCTTGTATGAAATTGACAGGATTTACTTTTTCTAAAAGAAGATATATCTCAACTGAAAATGTGGTAATAGAAATTATCATAACTGAAGTATCAGAAGAGAAATAAAGACTGAAAATGAACACTGTCAATGATCTTTGAACAAAACTGTAACCTACATTTATCACCAGGGTCTCCTAAAGGTGGGGAGGGGTGAATAAATACTTGAGAAATTAATAGCTAAAATTGAAAAGCTTTGATGAAAATATCTATCTTGTAGACAAACGATTAGTTAATTCCAATTATCACTGCACCTACATGTATCATAATCAAACTGCTGAAAATCTTTGACAAAGAAAAGAATTTAAAAGGAGCCAAAGAAATAATACACATTATATGTAGGAGAAAAATTTAAATGGCCATTGAAATAATACATATTATATATAGGAGAAAAACTAAAATGATCCCCGAAAACTCATCAGATAGATATTAAGGCAAAGGCACAAAAAGGAAATTAATTTTTAATTTACTAAAAGTGATCATAATAGAATTCTTTGCACAGTGGATCTATTACCTGAACATTGTGCTAGCATAATGCTATTTTAAGACAGAACAAAGTGCTTGGGGCATGTAGATCGATGGTAGTATATGTGCTCAGTTTCCATGTGCAGCACCAAAATAAAATATTGAAATTTTGCAGCAATTGTCTGTATGCAGTATATAAACTTCTTTAGAGTGAAGGAAAATTTTATGCGTTGTAAACTGGTGAAGAGTTATATCTATTTGTTGTATGTAAAAATATAAAACACTTTATGTTCTGTAAGTTTTCCAGAAATAATTATTTGGATGTAAACAGCATCAAAATGTTCACTGATGTGTGCAGAAATGCAACATGACAAAACAAAATGAAAAAAAATGTATATTTGCAAATGTAAGTGATATAATATTTGAATGACTGCAGTGAATTCAAATTCCATATTACATACATATTTTTCTTTTTATTTTAAAGAGAAAAAATTAAAATAATAAGACAGAGTTTCAAAGTAGGTTAGTAGGAGAGTTACAATAATTAGTACATGTAGTATAGTTGTCTTCGTAGTAGTTGTTCAGAGTACAAGATATAGGCATGATGTCTTGTCCAAACTATATCAACACAAGCCTTTCTTTTCAATGAACTAAGAGAAACTAGCTGTATAAGTATCTTAACTATCTTGTGTATAAATATATATTTTTCTTTATCCCTATGTTCCTTTCTCCTATATTTTGATTTTCCTTTGAACAGTTTCTTCCCAATTTATAATACCTATTGT
Organism: Dinomys branickii; assembly: GCA_004027595.1. Taxonomy (NCBI): domain Eukaryota; kingdom Metazoa; phylum Chordata; class Mammalia; order Rodentia; family Dinomyidae; genus Dinomys; species Dinomys branickii. The sequence continues at coordinate 36,281 of PVLD010001385.1, forward strand.
ACATTTTGGATCTTATTTACTCATTCAGTTTCTCACACTAGTGAGACAGATGTTTATATAAGTGATTTATTTCACTTGTGAGTATGATCTCAAATTGCACCCATTTGCCGGTACAAGTCTCCAATTTGTCCTTATTTGTGGCTGAGTAGTGCTCTATATCTCTCTATATATGTATCTATATCATCTACATCTATCTAGATCTAGATCTATCTTTATCATTCATTCCTCATTTAATGGGCATTAGGTTATTTTCAGGATTAATCTATTACAAATTGTTCAGCTGTAAACAGGGGTGCTCTCCTATTGCTGTGGTATGATGTTTTTAATTCTGGGAAGATGCTCAACAGGGGAATAGCTGTATTGAATAGGACCTCTAGGAAAGCAGATAAACAATACTGTAAAATTTCTTCACAGAAAATGAACAACAGAGCTGAAAGCCCTCACTAAAAGTGAAAAAGAAACTGAGGTATCCTCTTCTGTTGCCAGGCTTTCTTAATTGAAGGCACTTTCCAGACTGAAATTCAAAGAATTCTGATTATTTTCAATTCTTTACATGTTCTAGGTGTAAGTCTTTTGTCTGGGGGACAACTGGTTATAATTTTTTCCCACTCTTTCGGTTGTCTTTTCACTCTGTTGGTGATTTCTTTTGTTATGCAAAAACTTTTTAGTAAAGTGAGATCCCAGCTGTTGATTCTTTGTGATATTTCCCTTGCAGTCTGGATTTTGTTCATGAGGTCTCTGCCTACACCTATATCTTTGAGATTTCTACCTATTTTCTCTTCTATTAAATTTAGTGTTTCTATTTTAGTATTTAGATCTTTGATGCATTTTGACTTTAGTTTATTTAGAGATAGACATTTGTTTAGTTTCAATCTTTGGCATGTGGAAAGCCAGTTTTTCCACCACCACTTATTAAAGAGGCTATCTCTTGTCCAGTGAACATGTTTTGCTCCTTTGTCAAAGATAAGGTGATTGAGTGTGTCTGGGGTTACATCTGCATCTTCTGTTCTGTTCCACTTCTCCTCAGGCCTGTTTTTTCCCCCTGTAGGACTATGCTGATTTTATCACAGTAGCTTTGTAGTATAATTTCTGGTCTGGGATTGTGATACCCCTCAACTTACCTTTCGTGCCTAAAGTTGCTTTTGCTATTCTAGGTCTCTTCAGGTTCCAAATGAATTTGAAGAGTGTTTTTTTCTAGATATGTGAGGTATGCTAATGTTATTTTCATTGGGATTGCATTAAATCTGTACAGTAGTTTTGGAAGTATGGCCATTTACACAATGTTGGTTCTTTCTATCCAAAAGCAGAGGGTATTTTTCCATTTTCTGATATTCTCTTTGATCACCTTTTTAGGGTGCTGTAATTTTCACTGTATAGATCTTTTACATCCTTTGTTAGACTGACTCTTAATATTCAATTTTAGATGCTGTTATGAAGGGTGTGCTTTCCCTAATTTCTCTCCCTGTGACTTTGTTGCTCGTGTACAGGAATGCTACTGCTTTTTGAGTGTTGACTTTGTATCACACTACACTGCTGAATTTGGATATTAAATCTACAAGTTTTTGGTGAAAATTTTAGGGTCTTCAATGTAGGGTATCATCTAATCATTCCAGCTACTGTTTCCAGCACTATATTGAATAGAAGTGGTAGTAAGGCACGTCCTTGTCTTGATCTTGATTTTTAAAGTAAAAGTTCATACACAGCTTTTACAAGGCTGAAGTAAAGACCACCTATTCCAATTTTCTGTAGGGTTTTATCATGAATCTGTATTTTTTTTTAAATAAAAGCACAAAAACATATTAACAAACAGACACAAATTAGCATAAAAAATAGTACAATCAAAACTGATCTACAGACAAGGTGACATGGACTCAACAGTGGTTGTTGCTTTACCTATTGATATCTTCCAAGTGTATATATATGAACACAGATACAGACATGCAAAATTGGTCAGACAATTAATCCTCTCAACAACAGGAAAACACAAAACAAAAAACCAAAGACAAAAAAAAAAAACCACCAACAGTTGCTGCTCTGCACATTGATATCTTCGAAGTGTGTGTTCAGGATAACACGTACAGACACTGGAGTCCGTACTCATAAGTGAAATAAATCAGCGGTACATGTGCGGGCACCGCATTGTATCACTGGTGAATCTGCATTGATCTTTGTCAAATTACTTTTCTGGGTCTATTGAGATCATCATGTGATTTTTATCTTTGGTTCTGTTAATATAGTGCATTATAGTTTTGATTTGTGTATGTTGAACTATCCCTGCATTCCTACTTGGTCATGATGTATAATCTTCTTGATAATTTGCTGCATTCTGTTTGCCAGTAAATTATGAGGAATTTTTGCATCTGTATTCGTTAGGGAGTTTGCCTTATCGTTTTCTTTTATGGTTGCATTCTTCTTTGGTTTTGAATCAGGGTAATATTTGCTTTCAAGAATTTTTTTAGAAGTACTGTTTCTCTTTCAGTTCCTTTAAAGATTTTTAGCATTATGGTATCAGTTCTTCTCTAAATTTAATGTAGAATTCAACCATGAATTTTTCAGGGCATTGACTTTTCTTTGTTGGTAAATTGTTAATTTATATTTTTAATTTTATTGGCTCATATTGGTTATTCAGAATTTTATATCTTCTTTGTTTAGTTTGGTCATCCAGTGGTGTCTAGAAATCCTTCCATTTCTTCTATGTTTTCCATCTTATTCAATTATAAGTTTTCATAGTAGATGTTGATGATCTACTGGATGGCATCTGTTGTGATTTCTCCCATTTTATTCCTAATTCCTTGAATTTTTGTTCTTTCTTCTTTTTGGTGAGGTTGGCTAATGGTTTATCAATTTTATTTATTTTTTCAAGGAATCAATTTTTCAATTCATTGATTCTTTGTATTGTTTTGTTTGTCTCTATTGCATTAATTTCTGCTCTTAGCTTTATAATTTCTTCCCTCATATGAGCTTTGGATTTGATTTGTTCTTCTTTTTCTAGAAGTTTGAGGTTCAACATTCAGCTGTTCATTTGAGCTTCTTCTGCTTTCCTAATGAGTAAGTTCATTGCTATAAATTTCTCTTTCATTGTGGCCCATAACTTTCAGTATGTTGTACTGACATTATTGTTTAATTACATATAGTGATTAATTTCATCCTTAATTTCCTGTGACTCACTGGTTGTTCAGAAGGCTGTTGTTTAAATTCCATGTGTTTATGTATTTTTTGTGATTTACTTTGCTGTTGAATTCCACTTTCATTGTGTTATGATCAGACAGTATACATGGGATGATTTCAATTCCACTACATTTATATATAAACTACAGAGTTTCTTGAGTGTATTTCATCAGTATACAATCTGTTTAAATTTATGGAACCCTGCCTCCTACAACAGATTTGGATCAGCTTCTCTCCTCTACCAAACAGAAAATGAAAGGCCAAGGTGATCACATTATTACCTAGTCAAATACCTTAGTAAGAGCAGAGGCCAATATACAGAACTTGGCTTTCCTTTCCTTTTATGGTGCTCATTTCACCTTTAAAAAAAAAATGAAATAACTTAATATGATTCCTCTTAATTCACCCTTCAAGTTTCACTGCATGCAGGTAACTACAGTCAGAATCATAGCAAATTTAGTTGGGGAATTCTTTGCTGTTATGGTGAGTGCAGAATTTACTCTTAATGCACTGTGACAGAGAATAATTTATCTCTCTCTCATTGCCTTTAAAACACCACTTCAGGAGCCTGCATGTCGGCTTCCTAGTCAATGTTGACTGCTGAGGCTCTGACAGAATGACAGTCCTTAACTGGTTAATCAGAGTGTGTAAATGAGGTAAAGGTGACAGTCAGTACTCTATTAGTTTTCCCTTAAGGTCTAAGGTAACTACATCTACCAATGATTCTTGACAAGTTTTATAAGAACTACAGCAATCTTCATCATGGTTTTAAAGTAAAGGATTTTAGTAGATGAAAAAGCTGAGACATCATGGCCCCAGTGTTCTCTTCACATCTGCTCCGGGATGGCGGGTCTTGTCACAGGTGTGCCGACATGGTGGTTGTGCTTCCTTGTGAGGTATTCAAAACAAGTTCCTATTAACATGTGCATTATCATCCTTTTCAAACAAACTACTTAAGAAAAAATATGATTCAATTAATTTTGCCTTAATAGTTCATTTTGCATTATTTCAATGAAATACTGGATACAACACAACTGTAAAAGAGAGAAAAGTTACATAAGTCACAGTTTTGGAGGTTCAGAGACATGGTGCTGGGCCTTGGTTCAGCTCTGGTGAGGGCACTTTTGGTAGTGGCAAATCATGGGGCAGGCACATAGTGGTGAGGAAGGGAGCACTTTGGTGAACAAGAAACCAGAGGACTAGTGTTCCTGCAATTCTTTGGGAGGAAATGCCTCCAACTGACCTAAGAGCCTCCCTCTGGGGCCCACAATCTTAAAGATTCTGCACCAAGTCTCACCACTACATTGAAGATGAAGTTTCCAACACACAAACCTTTGGGAGACACTCAACTTATACCCAAATTATAACATTGGACCCCTGCCACATCAAAAATTTATGTCAGTCTCACAATGGAAAAGGTATTTGTTCTTCCTTTCCAACAGGTCCAAAGTTTCAAAATGTCCATAATTACTTAAAAATTTAATCCTAAAACCTCTTCTGAGACTCACAAATTCTTTCAGATTAGAACCCTTGTGAAATAATAATAATGATGATAATAAAATCACACCCTTACTAAATGCACTTGCACGACATGTAGGATATGTGTTAGTGTCTTAGTAACTCTGTGGTGGCTGAGATATTGTACTCAATATCTACAATTCAAAGGAGGAGTTCATTTTTGGCTCATGTTTCAGCCCACAGTCGGCGGAACCCCAGGCAGAGCACGGTCGAGGGCACTGGCAGAGAAGAGCTGCACCTGTTGTGGTGAACCGAGAGCACAGAGAGAAGGGAGGGGCTTGGAAGGAAAGATACTGTACACTCTTCCAGGCCACACTGCCAGTGACCCCCTGCCAGCCAGGCCCCACCTCCCAACAGGTCAACAACTCCATTAGCAATGAACTAATTCGCTGATGAGTATGGCAGTCTCATGATCCAGTCAACTTTAAAACATCTACGGTTTTGAGGGGACACTCTAGATTCAAACCGTAACAATTCATATCCCGAAAGGAAGATGTAGTGAATCAGATAGGTATAAAGCAAAGTCCAAAGCAAGATGAAAAAGCAAGAGCAAAGCCAAGCAAGACAGGCATTAAATCTTAAAGCTCTAATTCCAATATTGTGAGGACACTGCTGCAAGCATTGAACCCCAAAGAGCTAAGGCTGCCCTGCTAAGGCTTTGCTGATTTATGTGGTTTCTCTCACTGCCACATGCTGATACTGGCAGCTTTTCAAAGCTCACATGGCATGCTGCTCTTTGCTCTGTCTTTCTGAGGTCCTGGCTTTAGCTTCCGTTCTTCAGCTCCACGAGGCATTGACCAAAAAGGACTACCTGCAGGTGCTCTCACCCCGTGTCAGAGTTTTTCCCGGCATCTTACCCTTTCCTTTGAAATTTTTGTAGAACCCACCATGACTTCCCAACTCTTGCTATTTGAACACCTGGAAAGCCAGCTCCACAAGCACCCCATGAAAGTTGCCACTAGTACGAGTTGAGTGGCCTGTGAGAACCAGGGCGGCAACAGCCCCGACAGTGATCCCATAGAGTCTCCCAGAGCAAAGTCTTGGAGACAGATATGCAGTTCTATGCCTCTAGCAATACATAGGATGGAAAAAATTCTGAAATGCTCTTGAGGCATTCTTAAGTTGTTCTCATAATTAGTAATTCTTTTATTCTCTTTAGCTATGGCCTTTTCAGCTCGTTCTTACATATGACCCTTTGTGCGACCCTCAAACTGTCCTCAGTATGCTTTGTGGGGGAGAGAGAAAGGGGTGGAGGCATAAGTATTTTCAGCTCTGTACACGAGTGTTTGTTGTGGATGTGATTGTTATTCTCTAGATGTACGTCTTGTGAAGGTGTAGATCTGCTGCAAAAAAAAAAAAATGGGACACAAATTTTCTTTCTAAACACATCAGTTTCCATCTCTTTGCTTTTGGAATTTCTCACATACATGTATCATATAATCTAAACCTTTAAATTAACATCAGAATTTCTTCATCTCTGAAATATCTCCATTCTAGGTTTGAAATGCTATCCCCCAAAATCACATATCCCTTAAAGGTTACATTTTTTAATGCTGAACAAATCAACAAAGGGATTGAGATGACCAAGAAGTGAACCAACGTAAGACTAAAAACAAAAGCATTAATTCTTTTGCAAAAGAGAGGAGGCATATTGGGAGTCTACAATATGCATATTCTGAGATTTATAGGTGCACTAGAATTTCCCATGAGGGTTTAGATATGTCGATAATAGGATCCAAGAAGATCCACCCAAGGAGGAGATGAAGACCTTAACTCATCCTACAGAGTTATGTTCCTGACACATCATTGTAGATAAGCTTCTCAGGGTCTGTCAGTGCAAGACCTGAGTAGATTTATGAGACAGAATTAGAAAGTAGGAGAAAACTGAAAAAGAACTGCAGTTTGAAGAGCTGAAGGAGAGAATCAGACTGACCCATGAACCAAAGAATAAGATCAACTTTTACCTTAGTTAAGGTGCCTAGGAGCCAGTTGATCTTTATCTCATTTTGGGTTTTATAAGATGGCTCCAGGAGATAACCTTATTGCTGAAGAAGGCATTGGATTTCCATGTGATGGTGGTTTTTGCTACAGGCAGTCTCAGTCTTGTGGAGGCTTTGTTGCAACCCAAGGTGACTACAGGTTTAGGGAAATGTCTGGAGACTCATTGGTGGTTGAATATCTCTATAAATGTCTTCAGTCTTGAAGGGGAATGAGATAAGTCATTTAAACTTATGGCTAATTAACTTTGTTCTGCTGCCTTTTAGACAGATATTCTAAATGGCTAACATGCCTAAATGCAGAGCTTGAGTACCCCCCAAAATATGTGAATACATAAATATAAAAATTGCATTATTCAAGTAGTATCAATCAGTATAATAGATAAACTCCTAAAATCTCAGAAGGTTAACACAATAAAAGCAGGTCCACAATGAAAGTCAGGGTTTGGCTTTTAGTTACCTTGTGGGCACTAGTAGGCCCAAGTGAAGAATCACCATTCTTTCAGCAAAAGCATCCTTCAAGAACCTGTCTGCCTCAGAAGAAAAAATAGATCATGCTTTTACTAAGTAACAGGTCAAGGGCCCAGGAGCTGTTTGTCCTCTCCCTCTGGCAGTCCCTGTGACGGACCCTCAAAGACCACCATAAGCTTTGCTATGGTTTTCACAAAATAGCAAAGAGCTACAGTGTGCTTCAAAGGGAGAGATATTGTAAGTAAGCTGGACATTCTGATTTAGAACCAAATTATAAAAGTTTTGTGCTTTTCTGTTCTAAATTTGTATATGTGTATAGATATGTGTGTGTTTATGTGTGCATGTGTTTACATATGTATATATATTACATATATATATATAATAGAGAGACAGAAAGCCTTAGTATGACAGCCTTTCAACAATTGGCATTACCTTCTTAATGAGGGATTCTAGAGGATATCATAAATCACAGAAAACCCGCTATACTTCTTTCCCATAGAGGAGAAATTGAAAATACATCTGCAGTAATCTTAATGACCAAGGTCACCCAAGCAGCAGTTTTCTGTACTAATAAAAGTCTAGAACCTAATGACCACTGCTTTGACCATATCTTATAATTGTAAAGGACAAAGATAAATTCTATTAATCTCATGATGTCTCAATAAATTTATTATTAAAGTACTTATGCAAGGTTTTTTCTAAAATGAGTATACATTTTTTGTCAGACTCTATATACAGGATACATACTTCTTAATCTTTGAAAAAGATTATCATGAAAAATTAAACATTGGACAAACCATCTTGTCTGTTCTCACTGAGTTCAAAAGTTCATAATTAAATTTGTTACACCCCATATGTGTAGAAGTTTGTTGACTTCCTAAGGAATGTCATTCTTAATGTTGTTGAAGCCCAGAAGCTTGTAGTTTCAAACAACTTATGTCTGCAAAGATATTGATCTAAATCAGTTTGGTTTGGAAATATTATCTCTCTTGTGATATGTTTTAACTTCTTACCATAACAGATTTGCTCCAACCTGGAAAGCATCCCATGTTCAAATAGCTGAAGGGGAAAAAATACTGAAGAATCTCCTCACACCTACAGGCTACACCTCCACATTATTCCCACTGCACAGTCAGCTTGGGTGAAATTAGAGAGAAGACTGCCCAAGCATGTGAAATGTTTAAGCTTTAAGACCCTGGATGGAATGAAATAGAAGAGGAAAGAATCCAGGGGTGCTTTAGCATAATCAAGCTGGCTCAGGCTGCTAAAGGCACAGCTGGGATAGAGAGCTCACTGCTGTGAGAAAACTCGTAATTGTATTTTTGTCCCACAGTCTCTAGTACGTGTGTGTGTGTGTGTGTGTGTGTGTGTGTGTGTGTGTGTGTGTGTGTATTTAAATTTTCCCTTATAAGAAAGCAAAGAGAGAGAGAAGCGGAGAAATATTACACTGAATAAAGTATTCCTCATTCTTTATAAATGAACAATATCAAAAATACATCTCTGTTCCTCACTAACTTCACTTTTGACAACTCACTAAATAAAACTGCATGACACCTACTACTTCAAAACCTTTTAATCCAGTGTGAAACACTGGAATGCAGGAATAATATACTTGAAACATGTTTTATACAATGGACGCAAGGAGGGTAAGACTTTTTTTGTGTGTTTAGTGATTCCAGTAGGAGACAGAGATGTCATCAGAAACCCAAAGCACTTACCTACTTTAAGCCTATGTATCAAGAAGTCAGCATCCTACTTTTTCCCTTATCCCCACTGATATGACTTTTCAAACCATTTCAATTTGTTGATTTCATCATTTGGTAAAAGCAATTTACAGCAAAGTCAGGCTCATGAGAACACACATTGACAGTGCTTTGTAGAAAGAAGACCTCTTAGTAGGATCTAATACCCAGTTAGTGATATGTCACATAACTATTTACCAGATACATTATGTCTATTGTATAAGCAGAAATTAACATTAAATAGGTGAAAGGCACATAAATCATACATTCAATGTTCGGTAGATAAAATTTACTTATTTCCAAGTTAAAAAAAAAAAGAAATATCAACAGAAACAAAAGTTTCATGAAGTATTCCTATGAAATATCACTGTGTTATCTGCCCTACACTAAAACATTTGTAACAAAACAATCAGTTCTTTCTAATATTTGGGACAGATTATCACAACTATCAAAGTTAGTCTTTGCACATTCATTATTATAAAAATGTATGACTAATTGATTATTTGTCTGTGATTTTCCAGTATAACTAAGAGCCATTCCACACTCTTCTAGAGATACTCCTATTTTGATACTTAGTCCTGATCATAGCATTATACCATAAATTATATAATTAACTTTTATGTTATCAAGTGAATTATATTCTTGGTGTACTGAAAGTTATATGCATTTTAAAACAAGAGCCATTCCCCTGACATCCTGGAGAGAATCCTTTGCAGTACAATTGTAGATATAATATAAATAGATAAGTATACTTTTATAGTGTTATTCATCTCTGGACATAGAATTCATTCTAGAAATTGTATTTTTGCTTGGCCAATATGAATTTAAAGTTTAGCTCTAGATAAGCTGCTAGCAGGAGCTGGAAATCTTATATAAGCATTCAATGTTTCAGTTTGTCCATTTGTAGGTGCTGTCTTCTACCTGATAAAGTTGCTGTAGGTAATTGAAAAACTGCATATCAACCATGCAAATAATACCCACTGGACCATATCAAGCACTTTTTAAAAATAAACCATTTTACTTATAGTTATTATGACACTACCATACTTATTCTGGGATATTTGTACATTTAATAAATGTTGCATTGGTTTATTAGTCTATTCTATAATCCATACAATATCTATAAAATGACAAGCACCTGGAAGACATATTATTATATTTTTACATTATTTATTAGTTTAATAATAGATATAACTTCTAAACTTCATTTAGCTTTAAAAACTAAAATCTCAAGGAACTGTTTTGTGAAGGTTTGCATTAGAATGAATGAACTAACACTTGAATTGTTTCAAATCCATATGCATATTTAAAAGCAATGAAGCAGATAATTATTGTATTACAGCCAAATCTACTAAGATTTTTTCACACGACTGATTTAAAGTTCAAATTTAGTAATTAAAAATAATTAGAGAAGTTTTTAGTTAAAATTAAAGTCTCTCATATGAATTCAGAGCTCAAACCTAAAGTGTTATAACCTATGGATTAATCACACTGATTTTGGTGCCAAATAGACCTGATTTGAATCACAACCCAAGCACTTACAAAATGGTGGCTTAAAACGAAAGACTCTGCCTTTGCTTTAATCTTTTTAAAATAGGGATAATAGTGACGAACAACTTATGAAATTATTATTGAGGCATGTTTAGCATATTCTACCTCAAAATAACTATTTAGTAAATAGTATTGGTTATTGTTATTAATATGTGTGTGATACATATCTGTGTAGGGTTATATGGAAATAAAAAATATATTTAGAAGTTTGGTTTCATAAATATCTATGAACTATATCTAAAATGATTTTATTTTTGTATTTAAAGTTTTAAATTGACCAACTGATATAGTACATATGTTTTGAAGAATGTAATGTCTTCAAGCACATATTCACCGTAGAAGGGTGATATTTAACTTAATGGATGTATTACTTCATATGGTTATTTTTGTGGTGAAAATACTTAACATCCACTTTCTGTACCCACTCAACATCCTCTTTCTGCGTTTCCCAAATAGAAAATATTTTATCATTACCTACAATTACCATGCGGCACAATGGATCTCTTCAACTTACTTTTCCCACCTAAACATAATTATATATTTTTGATCAACATTCTTTCATCTTTCCATCCTTTTATGCACTCCAACATCTAGTAATATATTATATACTCCTATGAGACCACAACTTTTAGATTCAGCATTCAAGTAAGTTCATGCAACTATTTTCTTTCTGTTGCTGATTCATTTCACTTAGAATAATATTCCCTAGGTTCATTTATTGTGTGGTAAGTGCTACAGATTTTTTCTGGCTAAACAGTATTCTATTGGTAATTGTATGCTACCTATTTTATCCATTGATGAACAGAGGTTGATTCCATTTTGGGGGGTGTTGCATCTTGCTAATATAAATAGAAGAATGAAAATATTTCTTTAACATACAAATTTCATTTCATATATATCAAGAATCACTGGATTACATGTTACTTCTATTTTTAATTTCTTACCTGATTGCTCTGACTAGGACTTCATACTAGAATAAAACAAAAGTTGCAAAAGTGACACCACTTCCTCTTCCAGGTCTTACTAAAAAAGTTTTTCCAACATTTCCCCATTCATTGTGATGCTATTATGTTGAGGTGCTTTCTTTCTGTTACCTAACTGTAGAGAAATTTTGTCATGGAGAGATACTGAATTTTGTCTAATGCTTTCTTTGCATTTAATAAACTGATCATGTTGCTTTCATCTTTAATGTGTGTATCATGTTTGTTGATTCACCTAGGTAGAGTAACATTTTCATCCCTGAAATGAATCAAACTTGGGGAATTATCTTTCTGTTCTATTTTGCATTCAGTTTGCTGGGGTTTTTCTAGGACTTTTGCAGGTGTTTTCAACACAAATATTGGCACATAACTTCCTTCTATGTTGTGTCCTAATTTGATATTTATATTAAGGCAATGCTCATCAAGGCAATGCTCATCTTATTCAATGAGTTAGAAGATATTCCTTCCTCAGCAGCTTTTAGGACAGTTTGAGAAGAACTGCCTTCAGTTGTTTAAAGGTTTAGTAAAATTCAGCAGTGAAGTCATTAGATACTGGGGTTCTCTTTGGTGTGAGAACTTCTATTACTGACTTGATCTTGTTATTTATCTTTGGTTTGGTCAGATTTTCTATCACAGTGTGATTGAATTTTGATATCTTATATCTGTCCAAGAATTCAACTACTTCCTCCAGATTTTCCAATTTATTAGTGCATAGTTGTTAGTAGCAGTTTTATCTGATCTTTCCTATTTCTATGATCTTCCCTCATTAACCTCTGAATTTGTTTGCTAGTCTCTTTTAACTTTTCTTCACAGGTTATCTACTCAAAAATTTGTCTATTTTGTTTGTCATTTCAAAAAACCAATTATTTGTTTCACTGATCTTTAGTAGTCTAGTCTGTGTTTCACTTATTTCTCTTCTTTATTATTTTCTTTCTTCTGTTATTTTCTGTTAAATTTGTTCTTGTGTTTCTACTTTTTTGAGATACAGTATAAGGCTGTCCTTTATCTGTAGGCTTTCTTCTTTTTTTGATGCAGTTGCTTATTGCTCTATACAGTCTTCTCTCTCAGAATTCTTTAGCTCTATGCAGCAGGTTTTGCTATACTGTGTTTCTATTTTTTGTTTGCCTGGAATTATTTTTATTTTGATTCTTGATTTTTCCTTTATTCATTATTGATTCAGGAGCATGTTGTTTAACTTTTATGTAAACATAGTTTGGTGGTTCCTCTTATTTTGATTTCTACTTTTATAGCAGTGTGATAAAAATATATGTGATAGTATTTCAATCTTTTTAAATCTCTTGAGTTGCAGTTTGTACTGATACATGATTTTTGAAGGACTGTTCTATATAGAGTGAAGAAGAATATTTATTCCAAAGCTATTGTGTTCAATATTCCGTAAGATTTGTTAGGTCCAACTTAACTTGGTTTTTCTGATTTGCTGTTCCGCCCACTAGAGAAGGTAAGATATTGATATTTCATAATACCTTTGTAATGTGGAATATCTTTATATTTAGATCTATGGCTCATATGTTTAGTGGCTCCCACGTTGAGAGCTTAAGTATTTGTAATTATTGTAATCTTTCCAACTAATCCCCTTGTCCTTTTACAATTTGCCTGATTTTACAATTTTTTAAACTTAAACTCTATTTTAGCTAAATATATATGTATATATTATGTTCTTTTGTTTCAATATGCATGGAATATCATTCACCAATCCACCACTTTGAATCTCGTACAGATGAAGTGGCTGTCTTGTAGCTTTTTCATCCATTTGCCATTCTATCTTTCAGTCAAAAATGTGTTGCATTCATACTCCAAACATTTATTAGTATGGACTTACCACTACCTTTCAGTCAATTGTTTTATGTTTGTTTTGGAAATTGTATCCCTTCCTCCTCTCTTTTCATTGTGCTTGAGTAATTTCCTCTTTTAGTACACAGTATACACTTATTACAGGTTTTTGCTTTGTGGTTACCATGTGGCTTAGAAAACCAACTTACATTTATAACAAGTTATTTTATGCTAAAAATTATTTTTGCTGCTTCCTTTAAATTTTACACTTCCATTCCCCAACCTCTGATATTTCAAATTCCTTATAAAATAATTTATGTAAATTTATTTTATTTTCCTCACTAAATTATTATAATTTTAACAGTTTTATTTTTTAATCTTCATACTAAAGACATAGGTGATTTAGATACCATTGTTACATTATCAAAGTATTCTGAACTTGTAGTTATTATTACTGGTGAGTTTTAAACTTTCCAATATCTCCATGTTCCTCGTTAGTGTCTTTTTCTTTCAATTTGAAGAACTCTCTTTGGCATTTCTTACAGGATAGGTCTAATGACATGAACTCCCTCAGCTTTTGGTTGGAAATTTCTAGCTCTCCTTTGTTTTAGAAGAATAATATTACAGTATTCCGACCTAAAGAATTGACTTGTGTCTTATAGAAACTCTGCCCTGAAGATTTGATGCCATGTGGACTGGAATACTTCTATACACTATTTGTGTCTTCTTTTTATGCTTTTAGGAACCTCTATTTCCCTTTGATCTTTGCCAATTTAAATATAATACGTAGTGGGGTAATGTTTGCATTACCTCTAATTGGAGATTTTGACTTTTCTATTCCTGGAAATGTATTATCTTCCTCTGGCTTTGTAAAGTTTTCTGCTATCATTCACTTTAAATCTTTTTTATCCCCTTATGTTTCTCAACTTCCTGCCAATGACTCAAATTTGTTCTTTTAAAGTTTCCCTATAAATCTCGTAAATGTTCTTCATTGTTTTTCACCTCCGATTGTATATTTTTGAGTACTTTGTCTTTAGATAACAGATCCCTTCTTTTGAATGATCAATTCTGTTGTTGATCTCTATTGCAATTTTTTGATAGTGTTTTTTAATTTTCAGCTCCTATAATGGGTATTTTGTTATTTTAATCTGATAAATTTCTGAATTCTTTCTCTGTAGATTCTAGAAATTCTCCAAGCTTCCTTGAAGAAAAGGCATTTTGAACTCTTTGTTACATAGTTTATGTATTACCACTTCTTTAGCATTATTCCTTGACAGTGTATGCTGTACATTTGGTACAATTATGTTCCTCTAACTATATTTGATTCTTTGTAGCTGTGTGCTAGCATTTGCTCAAGAAATAAGTAGATACTCAGTCTAGTCTTTGCTGTTTAGTTTGTCTCTAACCCTTAATACTTTGGACCATTGCAGCTATTGCATCTCCCCAGGACTTCCATGCCCTAAAAATTTGACATCACTACTGCAGCAAACATTGGAATCTTGATATGTTTGAGGCCAGCTCAGCTCCCAAAAGGAATTCTATGTGTTCCATGGCCGATGCAGCCCTGGGTATACTTGAAGTTTATGTCCTCTGCAGTCTACGTATCACTGAGGTTTATCCATAACACAAAGCCACGGCTGTTGACTGGCAATGGTGTAAACCAGATCTGCATTCCATCTTGCAGGAGCCACAGCTTCCTGTTGGCAATAGGGTTGTTCTATGGGCATAGGCCACGGGTGCTTGTCTGAGGTCCGGTCATGAGGATCTGTCTGGTGTGATTTTCATTACTCTCATTTCTCTATCTGCCCCCTACCCCAATAGGCAGTGTCTCTTTCTACTTTACAATGCCTGATGTTGAAGGATGGGTGATATGGGTAATGTAGAACTATTACCCTTCCTGTTTCAATGTGTATTTTCTTATTATGATGCTGCTACCCAGTACTGTGATATCTCCTATAATTTTCTTAGTGAAAGTATTTTTACACAGAGATAGTTATTCAAATTGATGTTCCTTCAGTGGGACACTTACTTTACAGTGTTATTCTGTTATCTTGCTCATCCCTTTGGAAATTGAAAGAAATATATACTTAAATCAATTAAAGATTTTCATACTTGTATACTCAGAAATGTCCTATAAGTATGTCTTTTAATGTTTGAAGTTTATTTTAAACATACCATCAAATCTTTTTGCTTTATAGATTTCACTATGACTTTTGAATAGTAAAGACAGATTTTATCCTGGATTTGACAAGTTCAGTAGCACATTCCAGTATCTATTCAGGATTATGCAGAGCAGTTATTTCTTTAGGTATATCTCTTTAATTGACATGTTGAAAATACATTCTTATAATTCTCTTTTTTATTTATCTCTCTAATATGTATTATCCCATTGTGCACTTTTTTCTAATTTTCTTCTCCAAGATATTATAAACTGTGTAATGAAAGGGACATATTTTGTTCATTGATATGTTTTTAGACTTGAGAGTACTGCCTAGCACTTATTGTATTAAATAATTGTTTGAAGAATGAATAAATAAAAGAATGTAGTAAATATATATGCTATAGTTATGGTTGTTAAAAAGGATGAAATAAAGAGTGTATTTCTTCTAGGTTATAGTGCTACTTTGACTCTAGAGAAAGATACAGATCTTCTGTCATGAAGCCTAAACCAATAAATTTGTTTACATTCTATTAAAAAACGTTTAAAATATATTTAAAAGCAAAGAAAATAGTCATAATACTATACTACCACCTAGGGACAGCGACAGCTAGGGGTATTTATCATACTTTTCCTTAGTGCCTGCCTCTCAGTCAAGCACAGCATATACTTCACCTATTCTCTACCCCATAAAGTTATAAGGCACCGATTATTGCCATTTCAAGACCAAATAATTTAAATTCAAATAATAAATGTAAACTTGCAAAGATCCATAGTTAAAATGCTAATGCTCAATTTCAAACTTCTAATATGTCCAAAACTTAGCTTTCAACTCTCTAAAATGCTAAAATATTTTTGTCTATTTTATATAAATTCACAATGTTCCATGCTATAGTTTAAATCACATGTAGTTTCTTGCACTGCTTTTGGTTTTAGGAAACAAAACAGGGTCTTCCCATGTAGCCCATGCTGATCTCAACTCACAGTGATCCTCCCACGTCACCTGCTCAAGAGCTGGGATAATAGGAATGAGCCACCACCATGCCTTGCTCTGATGCTGTTTCTTTTAAACACTGAACATTCAGAGGATCCCTTTATGAATTCTCTTTTCAAAACTTGCATCTTTAAATTGATCATATGGGTGTAACAAACCCCCTTTTTCCTAGACATTTTGATTATTTTCTCTTGTTGCATATAATAATAATATGATAGTTATGGTCATATTAGCTAGTTTATCAAAAAAAGTAACTTAAACAAGATATTTCAGTGCAGTAGAAATATAAGGAAAATTAAATAACATTGGCTTCTACTGCCATCTTTTTTCACATGTATGATTTTTTCCTAAGGACCGCTGTTTCTACAGGCACAAGGTATAAATATTATATAAGAGTAATCGTGATGTTCAGCTACTAAAGCTTCTACACTTTCCTAGTGTTGGAAATATTTAAACTTCCCCTACTACTTACTTCAAAGTACTACGCCAATCTACTATAAAACATTAAAAATAATTACCTGCTAACTATCTTTTCTCCAACCTTGCATCCCCTATATGCTTCACAGGCACTAATGACCACTATTCTGTTCCTTATTTCTAGTTTTCACACACGGACGAGAATGCATAATACTTGATTCACTCAATCTGATATATGTCATGTTGCATGATGTCCATCAAATTTCAGCCTTCTTGCCATGTATGGTCAAATTGTTACTTTACTTTAATAGGTAAATGATATTCTATTCTGCATAAATGTACCACGCCTGTTGTTGGTGCCCTGGTGCCCTATCTTGGTTATTGTGAATAGTGCTTCAGTAAACACAGGAGTGCATGTATCTCTTAGATGGATTGATTTTCTTTCACTAGAATATGCATCCAGTAGTAGGATTGCTGGATCACATGGTATTTTTATTTTAAAATATTTTAGGAACTTCTGCACTCTTTTGTGTAATAACTATCCCAAATGAGGTTCCCAGTAACAGTGTCCCTGTGATTGTATCGCGTTCTTTGCATTTACACCAGGATGCGTATTTTGTCTTTTTCATGATAGCCATTTCACAGAGGTGAAGATTTATCATCACGGCCTCATTTACATTTCCCTCATGGCTAGTGATGATGAGCACTTTGTGATTTTTTGTTTGTTTGTTTGTTTTTGCAGTACTGGGCATTGAACTCAGGACCTTGTACTTGCCAGACAGGCACTTATTCCACTGAGCTATATCCCCAGCCCTGTGATTATTGGATACTGAATATCTTTCTTTGAGAAGTGTCTACTCCCCGCATTTGCCCATTTTTAGTGAGATAAATAATACATTTTATATTTGGGTAATGGTTGATCCATTGTGTCAACTTGAGAAGTTTAGAAGGTTAACTGAGTGACTCAGCAGGGAGCCAGGCTCCTCACTTTGTGAACATCCTCATCCTGTGCAAGAGAAGGGCATGGAAATGCCACATACACCCACCCTCAGAGGAAGTAACCTGCTTACAATATAAAGGAGGAAGGACATTTGCTCTTCCCCCCTTTTGCTCGTTACTTTTGCTGTCTTCTACCACCATGGACTGTTGCCCTTGTACCATGCCACCCTGCCTTGGGGCCAGCTGATTACAGATTGAAAACTCCACAAACTGTGGGTTAAATAAACCTTTCCTTCCTTAATTCTGGATATTGGGTATTTTGTCTCAGCAACCAGAGAAAAGTAACCAAGACAATTCATTACTATTGTTTGAACACCTAATATCTTCTGTGCATTAGTCCTTCGTCAATAGTTTGTAAGTCCATTCAAGCCTTCTAGTGTCTCTTCACTCTGTTCATTGTTTCCTTTACAGTGCAGAAGGTTTTTAGTTTGATGTAATCTCATTTAACTCATTTGTCTTTGTTTTAGTTGCCAGTGGTAATGAATTAATGGTCAGTTTGAGTGGGAACACTGAGCTGAATTGAGTTAGCACAGTTATAGGAAAAGTGGACAATGAGAACAGGAGGAAAAGATTTTATGCTGATTTCCCTTGGAGAAATTTGGCTGTTCTCCTTGGCTGGGTCCGCTCTTCTCAGATGTTGGCGTTGTTCTCTTGGGAGGAGCTCCAGTCCTTGCTCTTGCCATGAGAGCCATCTTTGGGCCTGTGCTACAGACACCTCTGCTTGAGGCTCTGGTGCTTGTCTTTGCTTTAGGTGTTTCTCCTGGTTCTTGGCACGGATTCTTCAATTGACCTATTAGCCTGACAGTGCAGACTCTAGCCTCCGGGCACCAACCCACAGACTCTCAAGAGCAGATCCTTCTGTCTTCTGTCACGGATCTGATGCCAGATATTGCTGTGAGATCTGGACCTTTGGCCGGACTCAAAAGGGACATTGCCATGGGATTCAGGCCCTTTGCTGGATTTTTTGGAGCTCTAGCACAAGGACAGATCTCTTGCTCTCTTTTATATCTGAGTCTAGCGAGCACTGAATAATACACTGCCTGTGCTTCTGTGGTCATATCTGATGAATCTTTGCCCAGAGCCATGTCCAGAAGTCCCATATGTCTTCTGGTAGTTTCATAGTTTTGCATGTTACATTTAAGTCTTTGATTCAGTTTGAGTTGATATTTTTGTATGATGAGAGGTGGGTATCTAGCTTCATTTATTTGATTTGAATATTCTGTTTTGATAACATCATTTATGGAGGGCACTGTCTTTCTCCAGTGTACGTTTTTGGTGAATTTGTCATAGACAATTGGGCTTAAGTGTGTGGATTTACTTTTAGGTTCTTTACTTTTGTCCATTGGCATAGATTTTAGTTTTTATGACAGTATCATGCTGTTTAGGATACAATAACCTTGTAATGTAGTTTGAGGTCAGGTATTAAAATTCTTTTACCTTGTCTTGTTTCTATAAGCTTGCTTGTGAATTGGTGTCTTTTGAAAACTTTCACATGAATTTTTGAAATGGTACTTCCATTTCTGTCTCTTACACTTTTAATTGTAGAAGTATTTTTTACCACCTTTGTTAAATTTGTTTCCAGAAATTTTAGTATTACTGTAGCTATTATAAATGATGTTGCTTTTTACACTTTTTTCAGATACTCCCTATTAGTATATAGAAATGTTACTGCTTTTTGTATATTTATCTTGTATCCTAAAACATCACGGAATTTGTGTAATTTTTGTACTTTCTTTGAAATCCTCATGTTTTTCTATATAGAATACCAGGTTATCTGTAATCAGGTATAGTGTCTTCTTCTTGGAATCTGGATTTTCTTTGTTTTTTTTTTTTTCTCAATTGTTCTTTTGAGGATTTCCAGTACTTCAGTTGTTTTTTTGTTTTTCGTTTTAATCATTTGGTGTATCCTACTAGTGAGTTTTATACTTTTTAATGTTTTCATATTAGTTGATATCAGAATTTCAGTTTCAGATCCAGGATTCTCTGAAGCATTTCTTAGAAGTCTGCTCCATTTCTGGTGAATTCTTTCAACTTTTTACTTATCTGAGAGATACTTTGTTTCACCTTTATTTCTGAGAGATATCTTTTCTGTGTATTCTGTTCTTGCTGAAGTTTGTTTTTCTCTCAGACCCCAGGAAAATGCCATCTCATCTTTTCCCTATCTTGTAAGGTTTCTGCTCATAAGCCTGCTGTTTGTCCCATAGAGATTATCTCATGTGTGGCTTGATGTTTTTCTCTCGCTCTTTTCAGAATTCTCTTTTTGTCTTTGATAACTTGGTGTAATGCAGTAGGAAGAGGGCTTCTTTGAATTAAGTCTAATTAGGGGTTTTAGAGTTTCACAGATCTCTATATCCATACCTTTGCCAAGTCTAGGACATTATTATTACCTATCAATTTGTTATATAACATTTCTGTAACTTCATCAGTTGCTTCTCTGGAGCTCTTATGAAGCCAATATTTGCTATTGGATGTGTGTGAGAGATTCTGTAAACTGTGCATTTTAAAATTCTTTGTGTTTTTCTTCCTTCTATGTTGATTCAAAAATTCTGTCTTCAAGTCAGAAATTATTTTTCTTGCTTTGTGTCCTATGAAGGCATTCACTATGAGAACTGTTTGCTTCCTTTTTACGGCATCTACTTCTCTGGAGAATTTCTCATTTACTACATGAATTGTTTTACTGGTATCATTGAATTATTTGTATCATCTTGTATCTTACTGAGATTTCTTTAAAAAATTACCCTGAATTCATTTGCAAGCATTTTGTAAATTTCCTTCATTTTGGGAGCTGCTACTGGAGATTTAGCCTGTGACTGAGGCTGCAGGTCCTTGTGAGTTTAATGATGAGCCTGTCATCAATGGGGTAAAGCACAGTTTAGCTGGCTGTTGGGCCAGGTATAGCATTTGTGGGTGTAGTTGACCACCAGCTATATGGTGGACTCTCCGCTGAGTGGTTGGTCTAGTGGCGATAATTTCCCTCAGTTTTTTGTATGTCTGAGAAATACTTGACTTCATCTTTATTTCTAAAGGACAACTTTGATGTAGACTGGCTGGCTGTGGCTTAGACACAGGTGTGCATAGGGCTTGCAGAGCAACTAGCTGTGCAATGGGTTTGCTATAGAAACGGGGTCACTATCTGGATGTACGTTGGACTGAACATGGTTATCCATGGGTGCTATGACCTGGCCACCTTTGCGGTGGGCTCTATAGAGAAAGCAGCCGCCTGGTCATCAGGCTGGAGTTGAGTTCACAGAAGGATATTTGTCTAGCTGATTGGACAGGAGCTAAGTATACATTAGGGCTCAACACGTATGACCAAAGGGCTGAGCTTGGGTTCTATGCGGTAGTCACAGCAGAGCCATCATCTTGATAGCTGCTTGTCCAGGAGATGAAGGGGTTGGGAAGATGAAGCTGCCACTCTAGGAGTAGGTCCTTTTTAAAAGTAGTGCCAAACCATGGCTACATAGGTCACAAGGACTGAGATGGGTATATAAGGTTGACTTACATTTTGTGTCAGTACTGTCCAGTGAACTCTGGGCAACTCTCTAAGCTGTATTTTTTGCCACTGAGGACTGCAAAAGTCTCCCATGCTCTTATCTACCATGAAAGCAGAGACTTTGCTGTCTCCAATTCAAATTTCTTCTCAACCAGATATCTTGGTTCTGAACCAATCCAGTTGTATGTGAAAGGCAGGGTTTCTAGAATCCAGTGAATCTTAGCACTCTCCTGCCACTTACCAGTGAACTTCCCTAGTCATCCCACTTGGAATATGGTCATTTACTTTTACTCATGGCCCTTTTTTCTGCAAAGAAACAACTGATAGGCAGCTCCCTTTAGCCCTCATGCTGATATCAATCACTCCATGACACCATTAATTGAATAATTTTGCACATGTATATGTGATTTTGATCTGGATATGCCTAGTGTGATCTTTTGGCCTTTAGGTCAACTCCCTATAAATAGTACCTACTTAGTATAATTTTGAGCAATAAACTATTTCACAGGAAATCTTTTATTCCCATTTGCAAATGCTAATTTACCATATTAATGATCCAGAGATATATTGTAGAATTATTTTGCTTAGGTCCAAATAGGATCTACTTAAGTTTTATTCAAGATATTTTCCACTCAAAACTTGGAACATCTACTGTGATTGGACTTTTGTTTCATTAAGATCCTATAGCCTCATTCATGTGGTTTCTGAGCCCTGTTCTGAGAATTGAGTCCATTAAACTAAATTTGGTTAAAAAAACAAGCTAAGCCCAAGCTTAAGAAATGGTAAAAAATAATATGGTCTCATAGAAATAGATATTAAATCAAAAGCATGGAAATAATGCCACCGAGGGTGGAATTAAGGGGCAGTTCATTTACATGACACGTCACCCGTCGTCACCTTTCTCTCCCCACCCCTCCTGCTCCCTAGCAATTGTTTCTTTACACCCAATCTATGAACAGAAATCACTTCAGCTTCATCACTGTTCCAAATTTCTATAGAAATCACAGGCACGTCTGTTGTGAACAATAATTCATGGGCTTGACTTTGGTCACATACAGTGTAGGATAAACCATGGGAAGCGTTTGAACCCCAGTTCTGTAGTTATTTAGGGTGTGCTTGAACATGTTACCTAGTAATAATGGCCCAACTTTACTCATCAAAACATGACAAAATAATAATATTGGTTGATTGATAGGATTGTATACAGGATTAAATGGTGTAACACTGTTAATATGTCTGTACTATAATTAATATTTGATGCATGTCAGACATGGTTATGGGAACATGGACATTTAGAAAATGAGAGGATTTCAGAGCATATGATGCCTTTCTTTTCAATCGAAATCCTAATGGCCAACCTAAGTAACTTTCAGTGTACCCAGTACATGCATATTTTTAGAGTTGTTTTAAGAATGTAGCAGATATTCATACTAACGTGCAGACAGAGTATGTAGAGGGTTTGTGCAGTGAAAATTTATCTCTCACCTCCTACTCAAATAGGTCTTAACTACCAAATTTAAGGAATGAGAACTTTGAACTATCACAACTCCATAGATGTGGAAAAAATTTGGGTCCCTGTGAAGACTGTGACTCAGGGCAGCCATAGCTTTTCCAGGCTTTGTCTAATTTTATAGACAAGGACCTGAAACCCTAGAACTCAGTTTTCTGAAACTGTTGGATTTGTACATTTTGAGATAAGGAATTAAAATTTAAAATATGTTAAAATGAACCTACATCTAAGCATCTATACACATGGAAATGATATAAAGGCATGCTATACTAAAAATGCACATTTAAGCAAGTAGTTTTAGAATAAATAATTTTTAGATGACTTTAAAATCTTTATGTGTATTTCAATAACTGCTTATTAAATATATTGTATATTTAGAATGAGGTCTATTGTTTATAACAGTGGATTCAAATTTATATTTGAAATAGACTCCCTCATACCATAAAATAATTTATTTTAGATTTTTCCTTATCACATTTTTTTTTCTTTTCGTTTAATCCCTTAATGGAGGTGACAGGAAAGTCACACTCAGCGCAGAAGTATCTCAGTTTTGCTATTTTCTGACAGTTCTCTTTTGTTTACATTTTAGCATCACACACTTCTGTGCTACCTGGTTTTACGTTGCTAGGTTTTTATTTTGTGAAATTATTATGTGAAACGAGGCCTGATAGCCAGCAACTTCAAACAGGCACAAACAAGATATGATAAGTTGCAATACCCTAAAAGATAATCTAAAACCCAGAGGAACCCTGGATGACCACACCCTCCAAACGTGGGACATGCTGACTCCTGGTGCTCCATTCAGAATCAGACACGCCAGCCACATGAGTTTGCCGATGCTAGTCTTTATGCTGCATGTTAGGCAGATAAAATATGTTTCTTATTTAACTAGTGAAAACATAATTCTAGCTAGTTAAAAAAGCTGTACTATTGCCCGTCCAAATTGCAATAAATCAATGCATATCCCACAACAGTGAAAATGAATAACTGTTTATTAATAGAAGCTCATTTCTCATAATGGTAAAGGTCTTTATTTTCCATAAGTTGCATTGAGATTTAGAAATAAGGAAATTCTAACTACCAGTGTTTTAGCACTGCTTGACGGCTCTGCGTCCGCCTAGCACCGGGAACAAACACGTGCCAGGTGGAGCAGAAATCCCCCACTCGGCCCTTCTTCCAGGGGCTTCTCTTACCTCCAACTCCTCTTCTGCATTAAAACATATTCAAACATAATTAGTGTAACATTAACATGGAGGAAATTTTGTAATTGCCAGTTATTTTGTAACCATGGTTACATCAAAGATTTATAGCAAGTAACTCCTGGCTGGGCACGCACAAGCAGTTAGCAGGAACAGCAGTAAGGAAACGCTTGTGTGCACGTGCAGGTGCGTGGATGGGAATGTTTGCCAAAAGAAAAAAAAAAAAGAAAGAAAGAAAAAGAATATTCGGTGACATTTAAGGTGCTAATATCTGGAAGTCAACCTTTAATTTGACAGCTTTTAGTGCTAGTTAATTTCATTCATCCAGGCGAGGTGTAAGAGATTTGCGGCACCTTTAAATTATCACGTTTTTCCACACTGCCTCAGGCCTATGTGGAATACCTGAACCGTACTTTTCTTCTTTTCTTTTTTTTTCCCCCTACCTTTTTTTTTTCAGGTCAGTTGAAGTAAAACTTTCATTCCCTTTCTCAGACAATTAATCTTTAGCTAATTGAAGCAGGGATGCTGCGGGATGGGTTTCAGTGGGGCCTGTAAATCTCATTTAGCAAAGTGAATTCAAAGCACACGCTGCACCTAATGATGTGACAGGTGGACTGCACCGCAAGACAGCAGCCTCAGAAAAGTTGATTCTCATTAGACCCACAGAGTCCTGCAGTCAGGTTTCTGATGGCTGAAGAACACTAATCGCATCTGTTTGCTACTGGGGTGGGGTGGGGTGGGGGGAGGCAGGGAAGTCGGAAAGGGGGTTGTGAAGGAAGAAAAGACGAGGAGGGGCAACATTCTTTTTTATTCTTTCACCAGTTAATATCCTTGACTCCTGCCCAAAAACCCAGCAGGTCTACCTCCCACCAAGCGATCAGCCTCAGTTCTGCTGACTCCAACGGGGTGCACCCTTTTTCTAATTAACTAAAATGGCTATGGAAAGCAAAGGAGGCCTTGTGTTGGGTGAACCAATTATTTTGAAGGGTATTAAGTCATCAGATTTACTTTTATCTTGATTGCATTGTGGAAATCGTGCATAATTAATGGTAGGAGCTTATTAGGAAAATGATTAGGCAAATTACACAGGTGTCGGATGCATTTTTTATGATAAATTTGCTAGAACAATCCTGCAATTCCATCTGTTCAGCTCACATCAGAATGTCACTCTGAAGAAATTAATGGTGCAGAGTTACACAAAGTTACCAGTGGCTTTGGTTGCAGATTTAGGTAGGTTGTGTATAAATATATAAATATATAGCATACATGTATAATTACCGAGTAATTTACTAATAAGTATTTGATGTTACAGTTCAATAAGTTTCTTATTTAATCTTGAAAGTTAATGATACTCAGACGGAAACAAAGAAGAGGAGCAAATGTAAACCTCATCAGTTTGATGCGTATGTAAATACAATAATCATGAGCCATAACTCTTGCATTATGATTGCAGATGAGCAACCTGCTCCCAGTAACATGAATTTTGTGCTTTGTTCCAAACAGTGCAGAATTACCTGCAGTCGGTCTCATTTTTGGTTTCCTTTTGATTTTCAATGTAATCACCTCATCACACTTTATTGGAAGCCCTGGAAGTATAGCTACATAAACTCTGTATAATCTAAAGAGGCCAATTTCTTCGTGACTGTGAAGAGGAAGACAAGGAAAATAGGTGGGAACTTTTACATCACCTAGACATTTATCAGCTGGGCTCAAATCAGCCTCATTCTCATATATTTATATACAATCAAACAATTTCTATTGGTTTATTGAAAGGAACAGTTAATGATTAAAAATTTTTTGATAAAAAAAAAAAAAAATTTTTTGATAAATTTTGCATGTCTGTGTTTGATAATCTGAAGAACTACTGTGAAGATAACAATATACCATATAACAACCATTGTTGATTTCCTATCATCTTGTTTTAAAATTCTGTATTATTTTAATGTTTTTAGTTTTTATTCCCTTTGAAGTAAAAGATAAAAATATAATGAAATGATGAGGTGGTATCTAGAAATAAAAAGTCAAGTTCTTTCCATCAGGCCCATAGGAAGGATGGTTGGAGGTCATTTAAGAATCAGTAAGACTAAACCGCTCACTGGCTTATGGGTATAAAAGAGTAAATATGAGTCCGGCGTGGGGGCATGCCTGTAATGGCACCACTGAGGAGGCTGAGTCAGGAGGGTTGTTGTGTGTTTCATGGCATCCTGGACTATTTCTCTCTCTTACTCAAAAAACAGAAAGAAAAAAAGACAGCAAATGATGCAAACTCCTTTGAAAGACTTTCTTTGGGGAAACAGCCACAGAGCAGCCTGCTGGAGAACTGTTGCTGGGGGAATTGGTTTCCCAGGATTTTGTTCACAGTGTTCAGCCAGCCAGCACTACAAAACATCTGCAACCCTGATGCATGGGAGCCTCTCTATGGCTCAGGATGGTGGAAGGCTTTGATGACATCCATGAGGTGCAGGTTTTATGGGTATGCAGAATGCAAGAAGTGTGGAGTCGGGGAGGCTTACAACCAGTTTTTGAAAGAAAGCCTAGGAGGCCAGTCAGTATGCCCCTAAAAGGACACTGCATGAAGTTGTGGGAATGAAAGTGTAGTTGAGATCACAGGAAGCTGGAGATGCCAGGTACATGGAACATCTGCTAAGGAAGGCCTCAGTCAGTGAGCAGAACCAACACAAAGGAGAGACCATGAAAGTTGCAAGTGGAACTTCACAGAGAGAATTTCCTTCAATCCTTGTAGTTCACCTCCTGTCACACGTGCCCTGGGTGTTTGCATGGAACTATGAGACTTAATGTTCACCCTGTGAAATTTTGTTCCTTTCTTAATCCCATTGCTTATATCTCCCAATTTCTTACACTGGAATGGAAATATTGACACTATGTGATGCTGTGTTGGCAGTGTTTAACTCTCTTATTTATCTTTTTATCTTTTTACAGACCTCATAGCTGAGTTTGTTTTGAGGGTCAGAGGAGACTGAACATGGAGTTCTCAGAAATGCTGGAATTGTGAGGACTTTGGAAGCCCTTAGGGACTGAGTAAATAAATTTTTCTTAATGAGATAGGCTTGAGTCTCTTTCAGGGCTTGGGGAGGATATTGCATTTTAGGTCTAAAATGTGTCCCCAGAGCCTCATATATTCAGATATGGGCCTTGTGAAAGGCAACTGGATCATGGGTGAGTTATACTTAGTGAATTAATAACAGCTGCATTCATAACTGACTTGCTGTTGCAAGGGAGGGCTTGATGGAGGTCACACTGGGGGAGGTGACAGGGGAGGGTACACATCCTTCCCTAACTCCTCCCTTCTTTTTGGGTTTCCTGGCTGCCATGAGATAAATGGGTTTCCTTTTCTCAAGTCCTTCCTCTCTGTAGTTTTAAAATTTAACTATAGAAGGAGTCTGTAAGCAAAACCAAAACAAAAATCCCCTCCCCTTTACGTCGTGGGTGTTAGGTATTTTGTCCCAACAAAAAGAAGTAACTAAAATACAAAATCCGTGTCGCTGTAATCTTCATTTCCCTCATTAGCAATTTTTAGCTTTCTTTGCTAGGCCTGTTGGACATTAATATGCTGATTTTGAAGTACGTATCTAGTTCTGTTGCTCCTTTTAAAATAGGACTTTTGATTTTTTGAAACCGTGCTATGTAAATATATGTGGAACACTGAACCTTTATCAGAGTTATCATTCGCATAAAATGGAGCAAAGTTTGCCCATTTTTTCCTTCCTCCCTTTAATCTTTCTTTCCTTCCTTCCATTCTTCCTTTTTCCTTCTTCCCTTCCTTTGTTTCCTATTCCATGCAGATGATTCTTCTTTTGATGTTATTGCATTTGTCTATTTTTGCTTTTGTTGCTTTTATTTTTGATGCAGTATAAAAGAAGCAATTTCTAAGGCTAATACCAAGGGCATCTTTGGTGATAGTTTCAGGTCTTACATTTTAAGTCTTCCGTCCATTTTAAGTTTTTGTGTATGATGAAGAAGAAGAATTTGATTTCATTCTTTGAATGTCATTAGCCAACTTTTAACAAGAGTGTATACTTAAGAAACTATTTTGTGTGTTCTTGGCACCCTTATCAAATATCAATTAACTTGTATGTAGTCTTTTGTTGTATTCCATTGGTAAATATATATATGTTTACATCAGTACTACCGTGTTTTGATTCCTGTAGCTAAGTAAAATATTTTAAATTAGGAAATGTGATAGTTCCAACTTTGCTCTCATTCAGAATTGCTATATTTGTAACTGTATTTCCAGCAGATACTAAGTTAACTTAACAGAAAAAAACTATAATTTCTCTATACATACTCTGTTTTGATATTATCATTCACTTATTTTTATATGATATAACTCTTAACAAGTTTTTATTGCTACTGATACACTTAACACTTGCATTTGAGTATTTTACTAGATAGGTCATTCTATTCTTACCTGGCCTGCTTGCATTTTGGCAATAAATCCACCAAGAGTTTTATACTCTTCCCTTGTATGAGTTCATTTTCTTTTGCTGCTTTACATCCTTTATTTGCAACATTTGACAATATGATTATAATACATTTTGATGTAGATATCTTTAGGATAAACTTATTTTGAGATTATGTGGGATTCAAGAATCTAAATGTGAATTTCCTTTTCTAGATTTAAAAATTTTCAGCCAGTGTTATTTAAGCAAATTTTCTGTTTTACTTTCTTCTTTTATAAAGTAACCCAAAATATGAATAATAATATGAATATAATAATATGAATTACTATATATTAATAACATGAATTATTATTATATATAATATGGATATAAATAAGTAGCCCATAATATGAATATTAATTTACTTGATGGTGACCTACATGTCCCATATACTTTGCTCACTCATTTTCATCCTTGTACCTGTTTGGCTCCACTGATTGGACATTTTTAAATGACCTGTCTTGAAGATTGTTGATTCTTTCTTTTACTTGATCAAAGCTGATTTGATCAATCTCTGTTGCATTTTTCACCTCAATCATTGTGGTCTTCAGCTCCAAAATTTATATTGGGTTCTCTGTGACAGTTTTTCTCTAAAGGACTCACAATTCTATTCACATATTAATTTCTTAACTTTGATTAGTTGCTGGTTGAAATTGCTGAGCCTAAAATAATTAGCTTGAAATTTTCAGGGCATAGATCTACCTTTCTTGTGAGCCAACAACTCCTTTATTGGCCCTGCATCTTGCCACCTTGGAAGACAGCTGATTTACATAAGGGAAACTTCACTTACTCAATTTAACTTTCCTAATTGCTGTACTGTACCAAGTTATGTGACCTCTCATGTAGATTCTTCAAACCTCGTAGAAGTGTTATAATCCCTGGATGATACTAAAAACAGTGTTTCTACAGAGAATAAAAGCAGGAACTACCTATTCGTCCATCCAAGGCAAACATTTACTGTTATCCCTTCATAGAAGATGGCAATATGCTTGGGTGAATTTAGTCTAAAAATGTTTCACTTAATTAAGTTCATTTTTAAATTAAGAACAAAGAAAAGATAATCACCAAATTCAAAAGCTGTATAAAATGTTTATTTATATTTAAGAATTAGATGCTTTCTTTTACATCATTGAGATCTTTTCTGAATGTTAAACTTTATACCCTAAATAATATGACTACAAATAATGTGTAAAAATTGGGAAATGTTTCAAGAATTTATTTTTATTTCTTTTGGAGATTTTGAAGGAATTTTGATTATTTACATCACTTGGTACATTGTTATGATTCATCTAGAGCATAAATGTAATGTTTCCTTATAATTTTTTCAGTAATCTGTAATATAAGAATTTATTAATACTGTATATTTTCCTAGCTGTAGAGCCACATTTTGAACTTAGTTTTCATTATTCAACACTAGTTATCACTGTAATAATAATAAATTTTGATCTTCGTATGTTTTGAAAGATTTTATACAAGTCATAAAATATATAACAAATACCTAGAGCAAGAATCTTAAATTCTTACCTGATATTTAAAAATATCTGTCAAAATGCATTAACTGCTAAAGATAGTCAAATGTCACCTTATTCCAACTATTTTCTTTTCCTGCTAACATCATAACTTTAAAAATCAAACATTCTCCCTACTCCAACTGTGATAGCTTGCAAAAATTCTGATCTTATCTTCAATTCAAAAGCTCAACTGCGATGTTTCATCACTAGGGAGAGTTGTACAGTAAGCTCAAAAGGCAGTATGCATTTTTTTTTGTAGGGTTGTATTTTTAAAAGCTATTTGTGTTTTCCTGTTTCCAGGGAACACATAACAGTAAAATTTACTTCATTCACTTAAATGTAATAATGAAGGATAACCTCTAATGTGATTGTATTCTAAATAATTAGTACCTTCTGAAGTATAAGAAAGACCATACAATCTGCACTCAATAGCTCAGGCGAAAAGAGCGAAAGCAATGTATCCCATGAAGTTTTCACAAACAGGAGACACCAAGTTTCATAGGTTTGTATGTAGTGTTTTTGTGAAAACCTTGTGAGGCTTATCTTAAGTCAATATGTTGTTACATGGTAGAGACTAACTTTTCTAAATATATATGGGTGGGATTAAGAAATGCTTTTCCTAAAGACTTCTTCTGGCAAAATATTTTCTGGAGAAAAGCGCAAAGGCAGTATATCCCATGAAGGTTTCACAAAGAGGAGACACCAAGTGTTTCATAGCCTTGTATGTAGTGTCTTTGTGAAAACTTTGTGAGGCTTATATTAATTCATTAAGTTATTATATGATGGAGGCTAACTTTTCTAAATATATATGGGTAGGATGAAGAAATGCGTTTCCTAAAGATTTTTTCTGGCACAATATTTTTCTCAACAACATATAAAAGCATAAGCAGAAGAGTTAAAAAGATATTTAACAGTTTGGAAAACATCCACTGCTATCACAATTCTTTCCAGATTGTCAAGGCTGAGTTCTGGCCCTTCATTTTGTATGATATAGGGCTTCTACCAACATCTCCCCATAATATAAAATGTTTTTATTCTGTAAGACTCGGTTATCATAACAGAAATAGACATCAAGTAAGATATCTTCTAAGATGCTGTTGTGACATAAAACAGAATACAGAATAACAATGTATTTTAGATTAGAAATATTAAAAGAATGCTTATACAAAAGAATAATTTCATCTGAAGGTGGATAATTGAGGAAGGAAACAAGCAGGATATTCTTAAATAACTTGAAATACAAATAATTTCCTGTTATTCTATGTGTATAGATAAGGCCTAAAACACCCCTTTGTAAGAATATAAACTGCATATATATAGGATGTGTTCAAGTATAATTTTCCCAAATCTTTTCTCTCCTAGTCAACCTTACGTCTTAATTCAATAATATGTCTTCTGTGTAACCTTGAAAAGGGTCTTTCTCTTAATCATGCTTCTTCATCTGTGAAATGGGGACCAGCTTATTTTCTAGAATTATTTTGAGCAATAAATGAGGTAACACCTATAAAATACTTAACTCAGTGACATAACTATCACCAAACAATGATTCATATATTACACTAGAATTGAAAATAAATAAGGACATTTATCTAGCCATTATTTTCATTATTTTAATTGCATCTTTCTCGTGACTACTTATTTCAGTTCCCTGAATAAAATTCACATTAGTTTTCTCTCAGGTTTTTTGTGATCTGTTCATTTCTCTCCCGGTCTCTGCTTTATTCTGAACTGACCACCTCTGACTCATGAATCCCAGAATTCTAAAAGTGCTGAAATACAGCATGCACTGAATCGTGCATAGCATTGTTTTAAAAACATAAATTAATTACTATGATATTATTTTAACATTTAGCACCATGTGCCCATAGCTAGGCATGGAAGTCAATGTTCATAGCTTTTAAAGAATTGAACTTATTTGAAATCAATAATAGAATGTTAACCATAATTTTAAAAAAAGTTATGGAAAATAAAAACAAAAGGCAACAACTTAAGGAAACTGCAATAAGGAATTTCAGTTACCATCAGGATATTTTGGAAAATGAAAGCCCCAGGAACTCAGACGCTTCCATCCTTGATCTTATCTGTCAGGTGGATCTGTAAATGACATCTTTGATCCACAACTGTGTTTAGTACCTTATCCAACAGCGAATCAGGTGGAAATAAGATTATGAGGGACAAAAGAGTGTCAGTGGAAAATACTAAGCTAGAATTAGGTCCTCAGATTCTTTGCTAGTATGTCTTGACAGCTTCCACCTGTTTGGTCTTAAATTTGAAAAAATAATCTTCTTAGATGATTATTACTATGAAGGCTGAAGTAATTTCTTCCATTTTCCCCCATTCATCAAAAAAGATTGCTAAAGACTCATTATCAAATAATTTTTAATCACTAATCAAAATTTGTATAGTTTAGTGGCCGTTTATAATAGACTTAGGTTTGCAAAATTTAAAAAAAATTTAAAATTAAGTCTTGGGGCAAAACTGAAAGAACCAGTGTTCTGTGTGACTAAATCTTAAGGAGGACCCAGTTAGTTCACAGAAATCAGTGAAAGGAGTGAGAAACAGGTGTGACAGCGCAAGGTTGATGCAGATCATGGCAATGCTGTCGCCTCACGCATGGGAGTCTGCCACCTCTGGAGCAATCCTGCCGGTTTGCAAAAGGTCACCCACAAACTATGGAAAAATCCTCATGTGCATGAATTTTACAGTGAACTTGGGTTTGGTTGTGAAATGATAACAAGGAGAGTCCTCCCATGGAGAAATTTGCTTAATTTTCCTTATTTTATATTCTGACTAAAATTTTATTGGAAAAGAGTTTGGTTTTCCAATAAGCAATCTAAACTGATACAGTAAGATTTCTATGCGCTCAAATAAGTGAATATCCCCAAAACAGTTTAAATCAAAGCACTTTTAAGTTACTGCCTCCGCCTATGAAGAACTTGGTGCATGTCTCCGTTACCGACAAGCCGTGGTGTTCTTACCACTGGATGAGATTTGGATTATCCGAAGGAAATTGTATCTGTGTGGTCAACTGGGAACTCTCATTGGTACAATATCTCTTCTTTCTATTAGTTAACAGAAATTACCTTTCTCTTCTAAGTTACTTTATTTACAACACTTTGGTAAGTGAAATAAGAAGATGTGTAAAGAAAAAATCTAGGAATCTTTTATCTGAGCAGCATTCAGAAATGTACCATATAGGCAAAAAAAGATGGAGGGAAGAAATTAAAAAGTTGATGAATAGCATTGCCCTAGCTGCAGTGGAAACCTCTCTCTGTAAACAACATTAATATTTTCTTTACTCATATGCTTTGTGCAACAAGCTTGAGTGAAAATCAAAATCCAAGTAAATGTAAATAAACACAGAGGTTTGTAGGGTGTGACAAAAGGGATTAAAAGTCGAATAAAAAGAACAGAGACTTTGAGAACATAAGGTGCAAATAATCAGCGAAAATCTTGGATAAGGCATGGTATTTTCACAAGATACCAAGTGGGGATTTCCATCCAGTATAGTTTAAGTCTCAAAATACAATTCAGCATCAACCACTACATGATTACGTGTTTAAACAACAAATAGTGCCCTTTCCTGTGTAAACAGCTGAGGTGAGTCTATCTTGGTGAGACTAAATGAGTAGAACAGTTTTTGAGTCCTTTATTATTTTGCTTCATCTAAAGAATGGAAATATGAACTAAAAATAATACATGTAA
Source organism: Dinomys branickii (assembly GCA_004027595.1). Lineage (NCBI taxonomy): Eukaryota > Metazoa > Chordata > Mammalia > Rodentia > Dinomyidae > Dinomys > Dinomys branickii. The sequence goes on from PVLD010001385.1 coordinate 69,945, forward strand.
GTGTAATTATTTCCATTGCATGTGATATAAAACAAGCATATAAAGCAGAAATATTGAAACACATAATTAGTGTTTTTAATCTGGCAAATGAGAGCTTTTAAGATCCAAGGGTTAAAATATCAGGTTACTTGTTCTTTTCAATGCCATCTTTGGCATCTTTTGAAATGCAAATATTTAGAAAATAGTCATGTCTTTGTCAATGGAATTGTGGATGACAAACTGACTGGTTTATATATAAAGAGGATTCCACTCTGTACATTAAGGAATGGACATTGGTTTCAAAATGACAATAATGAGAAGGATGTTCCTCAAGCCTTGGAAGTATTTGATGCTATTAATTCTTTTATCAAGAATCTGAAGACATATTTTTAAGTTGTCCAGAACAGATGCTTACCAAAATCACAGCAAATAAATGATAAATAATTCATGAAAATATAAAGGGAAATCATGCCTTTACAATAAAATTCCAGTTTATATACAGACTCTTATGAGTAATAGCAATACACTGATTGACAGGTAGTTATGTTTTCTCATTTTTTTGGTGGTAGAGAAAATTTTTAAACATCCAACCATTCAGAGAGCTACAAGGTCAGTCATCTGTTCATTCGTCCATAAATATATGTTAAGGAGCAAGTATGTGGTAGACCTTTGACTAACAGCATGAGATACATTGGTGATTTTAATATACAGGGCTTTTGTGGACATGAGGCTCTTGTTCTAGTGGGGAAGCCAGGCCAAAGCAAGTTAATGGAAAATATTTTAAATTACAGTGTGGAGGAGGCTATGTGAGATGCTCAGCATTGGTATCCCTGAAGAGGTGACATTTAATTGAGACTTGAAGACTGAAGTATCAACCTTAGGGAAAGAAGGAGAAAGAGTCTTCCAAGGGAACAAAGATCAGCAACTATTTGAAAGGCAATAAAGAGGCAGGTCCAAATGAAGGTATGAGAGAAAGCCTTTTTGGTAAAGTTAGAGAAAGGAGAAGGAGCTGAAGTCTGAATGTGAGAGGAGGCAGGTGCCAGTTAATGCCTACCTAGAGTTTGTAATTCATTTTAAATGCAATAAGAAGTGGTTAGTAGTTTTACCCATGGAAGAAACCTAGTCTCGTTTTTCCAAAAGACTTCAACATAATATGAGAAAGTAGAAGCAAGGAAAAAAGAAGGGGAGAAATCAATCTGTTTTAAATATAATTTTAGGTGAAATGGATGGCATATCCTAATAAACTTAAGATCTGTATTTTAGCTAATATTGAAATAATAATCCAGTTTTGAAACTCTGTCTAATAAATGGGGGCACCTTCTCATGAGTAGCAACTCAGCTATCATTTATTAACTATTAACAATCCAACTCCATCCTAAGAATCAAGTAAATTCATAGCAATTATTCCGAATAAAGAGAAACAGATAATAAATACAAGTTCCATTAACTTTTTAAAACCATTGTAGCCATTGTAGATAATGGTTATTAAAGTGTTGTGTGAAATTAGTTAAGAAAACTTAAAACTGAATAACCTCTATCTCACTGACAATTTTCACTATATTTCTTATTCATTGTCTTATAGTATTACAAATTTATTCAGTAGTGTTCTTATTCCTATTTTTCAGATTAAGTAATGGAGAATTTCAAATTTGAGGTGACTTGCCTGAAGTTACAAGCCTGAAAAAGCTAGTCTGTTCAAATCAAGGACTTTTGGCTCAGACTATGCAATGCTGTCCCTCAATGCAAATTGGATCTGTTGAGATTTATTTGTGTTTAAATAGGAATTTGTACAAAATGGATACATAAAAAATTTGCTTGTAATGCCAAGCTAGAAGCAATAGTCACAGACAGAAGAAAGGAATTTAGCCTCTTTATTCAAACCTTGGCCTTTCTGTTTGTACTGCAAATCAGCCCTGATTGTGATAAAGGTTTCCATGGTGGAGGCACTAGTCTCTCAGGAACTGAACTAGCATCACCAACGTTTAAAGCTGAAAACCATTAGGCAACTGTAACTTAGGTCACTATTGTTATCATTAAGAATTTATGCAGCACTTTGTATTTGGAAAGAGGTCAATGAAATCTAGACAGATTTGAGTGCTTCCTAAGTGGGTAAATCTGTCCTGGCGTCTCCGTAGCACAGTAGATTCATATCAGTTTTCATTCTTTCTGATTTATGGCAAAATATAGTACTTATAACACAGTTCAAAGTTTAAAACAGAGAACTTTTACCTACACTACATCAGAAAAACACCATTTTTAACAAGTTAACTGTTTTTAACATTTATTATTCAGGGATATCATTGAAGTTATAAGAATTCTAATGTATTCCTTTGCCCCTAGGTATTTAAGGGGAGAAAAGCTGATGTATATCAGGCTTTTCCTCACAACAGTTTAGTGTACCTTGATAATTATAACCTTTAACTTATTTATTTATATTGAGGATTGTGGTGGGGATTGAACCATTGGCCTTGCACATACTAGGAAATCACTGTAGCACTGAGCTTCACCCGCTTCCCCTGGTTTTGGAGTTTTTGAAGACCTTTCCTATACGTCATTTCCCCTCATTGTTAGAGCAGCACAATGGAAACATGAGTGATCTAATGGAAGAATTATTGTCAGAGAGATCATGTGATTTCCCTGGATTATGTCTGGGAACTGGCAGATTGAACTTTTTATTTTCCTGACACCGTATATGATATTTATTAAGCTGTAGTGACTAGTTGGACATGACATTCATGTGTCTTCTGGAATAGTGTGTTTGATAGACAAAAATTATGCAAATATAAGCCAAACGATGTTGCACATAAAATAATCTCATTTGCACTAAACAACCATTCATCCTCAAATAGTACACTTGTAGCTATTATAATTTAAATCTTTTGATAAAGCAATTATTTTGACTTATCTACATAAGTCTCTAGTCTCTTGCTATGACTGATAAATTAAAAATGTATTATATTCTAATTTTAATAAGCAGAGAAGTCACATTTGCAGTATAAAATATTCCAAATTAACTATAAACTTCTGTTTTATATGGCACACAAATTTATACATTTAAGTAAAAATCTAGAAGTACTTATATATTGTCCTAGAAAGAGCCACAATTCTGTTCAGAATGCATTATAGTAAAAAGCATGTTACATATTTCCTCAAGAACCTGCATATACTTGTTTTAATTACCAGCCTATATCTCAATTATACAAAATGATACTCTATCACTGCAACTTGCCAAATATGTTCATTATAGCTAAATATTAGAAATAAAATATCAATTAGCGGAATTGATAAATTATTGCAGGCTATTACAATGGGCTATAAAACAAGAACCCTGCAGGAACTACTCACAAAAAAAATAAACAACATGGATGAACCTCAAACAGGTGATATTAGACAGAGAAACAGTGAGCCTAAAAGGACATCAGACATTATCATTTCTTCCGTTATATTTCAAAGCCACTAAACTCTAAATAATTTTTAAGTTGTATATTGTGTAGTAAACTGGATGGCTACAACTTTGTATTCTGCGTATTTAAAGAAATGAATGTGACTTTAAAGCACATTACCTCAAAGACAGACAGATTTGCTGGTCCGAGACTGTTAATGTAGCTGCTGCTCAGCTTTTCTAGTACATTGTGCTAGTGTTCTAATCTCATCATCCAAAAACTCTTCTTAAAAACTATTTTATATTTTTACTAATAATCTCCCCACTAGATTCATACTTGGAAAATAATTTTGCATCCTGTTGCACTAATATGGTAAAAGTAATGAAGAGATACTGCTTGTATTACCTCTATGTCTACCAACTCAAGTCTGCTTCAGCTTGTGTCCTGTAACCACATAGGAACTATGATCCATCGGGCAACTATTAAGTGTCATGCATCCCTTTCTTCATACTATTGAAAACCACACTTCCAGAATTTTGCCTCTAAACTTCATTCACTCTTACCTACGTCCTTTTCTCATCATTCCTACAACATATAAATATGTAGAAACATCTTCCATAATGAAAAGATACAGTGATTTGCACCTAGTACTTAAACAATTATTTTTTTCTCCTCATATACTTAAAATTTCCAGAAATGCTTGCCTGCATTTGTTTCATTTAGTTCCCTCTTCTTTGTTGGACACACCCCAAGCATTTCTTTTTCTATATCTTTCGATAAAACTGCCATTTTCAAGCTCTTACATTAACATTTGCTATGAGCAATGGTTCATTGGCAGGATTCACCTTGCTTGGCTTATTACACTGACACAATTTTTCAGGGCCTACAGTACAAACCAATTTAGTTGCTCAGCTTTTGGTATACACTATCTCTTGATCCTCTTCCTATTATAGATTGTTCTTTACCTCATCTGCAGATTCTTTAAGGAATTGTCTCTTGGTCTTTTATTTTTAATGTTCATTCTCTTATCACGTCAATTCTCATGGCTCTGATGATATGTATATACTGTTCACTTCCAGTAGTGGATCTCTATTTCATACTAAAATCATGAGTTCCAAAGTTGCTTTCCCAAACATTTCCATGTCACTTACACTGGGGTATTTTAATAGCACAATGTGTCTCAATCTAAACTTCTACTGTTCTTCTTCAAATGGGTTCTTCTTTTTGTATCCTCTACCTTAGTCATCTTTGATATCTTTTTACCACATATGTCAGCTTTCAAATTTTACATAAATTTCTCACTTGGCATAAGCAAATCCAGCTGATTTCAAATTATGTACAATAGCAGTTCTACTGCATAAATACTGCCACTACAACCATAACTGATTTTATCAGTATTAATACAGTAATAATCTACCTTACTTGTCCACAAACTACTGCCGGTGGGCCACGTTCCTGTGCACGGCGCTTTGCACTACTTATTGAGAGGCAAGCAGTACTCATACTCTAGACATTTATTCAGGTGTCGATTTTATACATGGCAGTAGTTATCTTCTCACTTCAGCTGACTTTGTACAATTATTTATGATATTCTTGGTAGGTTCTTTTCTGTGTGTTTTACTACCAGCTAAGTTTTAATGCCCTGAGAGCATAGCCTTTGCTTGATACAACTTTAATATACTGCTGTGGGGAGCTCATTTTGTGTGTTTAATCATCTGTTGATTGATCTCTCCAAACAACTTTATTTCACTTGAGTTCCAATACAAAGCACACAGGTAGCAGAGTATTAAGATTCAGCAGTCTACACCAGCACTGACCTGTACCCCGCCAGCCATCACAAATGAGCTTTAGAGGACAAGCTGGTTTCTCAGGTTCTACTGTGTTAGAACTCAGGTACACAGGGCAAGACGTAGGAGGCAGCGTATAAATGCACAGAGGATTCCACACAGAATCTTAAAGTAGTAAACCCACTTTCAAAAATGCAAAGGTTTACTTCAAGGTCTTGGTTCCTTACAGTGTTAGAAATATTATTCAGGAAAAGCCTTTTAAAGAATCTCAGCTCACATTGTACACAATTTCATACACACAAGACAGTCAGGCTACTAGGGACTAGCTTTTGTATTCTATAATTCATCTGCCAACTTCAACTGTCGGCAAGTATGTGTATTTATGTAAAAGTATATTTTACACTTATTATCATATCCAATAATATATGTGGAATACCAGCTAAAAGTATTCCTCTTGTCTCTTAATATTTTCTCAAAGAATATTATTTATTAATGTAAAAATAAGACAGATTCCTGTTTACACAATGTGTTTTTATGTCTCTCTTTCTCTCTTCTATCTCTCCTTCAAAAGAAATTTCACCCTGAAAATTAACTTAGTTCTTCTGTTATGAGTAGTGTCAGAAGGGACAACATCTGAACAAAATAAATCTGAGAGAAGAGGAAAGGAACAGATACAGAAGCCTACAGAAACTATAACTTATTAACATAAGGCTCACACTTGTTTTGCATATAAAGACCTTTGTTGGCTATTGGACTGTGATTGGAAAAAGATTTAAAAATGGTTGTGAACACTTTTAAGTACAGTGTGCTCCCGTCTTACATAGAAAAAGCATAATTTAAGAGATTACTTTGAGGATGACAGACATAAAAGGAATAGAGACTGACACTAGAAAGATTAACCCTCAAATAAAGAAACAAGGAAAGAAAAACAGGAATTAAGAGTTAATGAGATAGCTACTCAAGAAATAAAAATCCCAAAACAATACTCTGCTGCCAACTGATGGGCATTCTCAGAGTATTATTGGCAGTTATTTATTACCCTGTAATTTATAACCTGAAGGGCCTAAAGATTTAAGCTTTTTAAGGATAACCTGGGAGCATCTTATAAAACAATGATTCCCCAGATCTATCTCTCTGTCTCTGTACCTGTACCCCCTTTGTCTCACAAAATTGTAACATGGCGTCAATTATATATTTATTTATTATTGAAAATTCTCTTGTTTATGTACATAGAGACACAAAGAAAATTTATTTCATATAAAAACTAAAATATCTATTTTAGTAATTATAAAACACTGAGGAATTTTGGAATTTTTCCCTCAAATCCATGATTTTTAATTAAAAGCACAGCATAGCAATGTTAATATATGTTATAAACAAATTGAGTCTATAAACTGTTTTCCACCTACTGATTATAGAATGTGCTAATAGATTCCTGTATTCACTTTTTCATAAATAATAATACTTATTACGGGCTTCATTATGAGCTTAATGGAAATTTTAATATTCAGCTCTCAAAGACAGATAGCAGTTGTAGAAAGTTTAATTGATAATGAATTTCGTTACACAAATATCCAAATATCCAAATTCAGTTTTGTGTGATACTTTGAGCCTCTTAGAAACTTTTATTCATTTTGCTCTACTGTCTATGTAATATGTATTTTTACCAAACATAATCCATTGGATTTTCCATTATCTTCACTATGAAGAAAACACACAATTTTTCCCAGGACCAAAACCCAAGAAAAGGCTTTTGCTTTTGAGAAAATGTTAAATGGGTCCTGGTAGGTTAATGTTCACAACTCAAAATGTAAAAAATTGGATAAATGAAAATACATTTTAAAGACATCCAGGTGATATTGGAACAATGAAAAATAAATAAAATCAAAATTAAAACATGATAAGGGCTCCAGGAAGTAATTTGACAATCTGTATTGGTTTCCTTGTTCATTTCCTGATTTGCTAATTCTTGGATAAAGAGTTAACCTTAAAAAAAAAAAAAGAGTCAACCTTTTCCTTTTATAAACAAGTTTTATACCATCTTATGTATCCCTCTTGTTATTCCATGTTCTTTTCTTCACTATGAAGAACTCCCTTTCTTGGAAGGTAGATGTCATATTAATGAATTCCCTCAGATTTTGTTCATCTAGTATGATTCTTTTTCATTTCTGAAAGTTACTTCCTCCAGGGATAGTATACTTGCCTGGGTATTTTTTCTTTCATCACTGAGTAACATCAGATCATTCCCTCTTGGCTTCTAGGACTTCCGTTGAGAAGTCTATGGGTAACCTTATGGAAAGTTGCCCTTGTATAATATATACCTTATCTCTCGTAATTTGAAGATGTTTTACATTTCCAATTTACTTTGTCAATTTTTGCAATTTGATTTTAATTGCATCCTAAGATCCTTTGAGCCCCAGCAATCTTGGTATAACCAAGGGACAAGACTAATTAAAGGCTACAACCTAGACGCTAGTTCTGTGGGCCTATCTCTAGGGGTATATATAAACATACTACTCTTTGGGTTCCTGGGTAAGAACTCAAGTGAGCGTGGGTGGAATATAGCTAGTACCAGGCACATTTCCACATCTGGCTCTACCTTGACTTTGATACAACTACCTGACATTCACATTTACTCCATTTTATATGCATTCTTGAGTGTATGTATATTTAGTCCTCTGTAAGTTTGTATTTTACATTCAACTTCCTCTATCTTCCATGATACTGAACAGTTTCATCCCTACAAGAATCCTTCATATTGTCCCTTTTTAACCACATCCGATTTCCTTTTCCGTCTTCCACCCACATTAAGCTTTGACAACCACTGACCTATCATTTACTTATGAAGATTTGGGATATATATATATATATATATATATATATATATATATATATATATAATTTTCACAGTTTTCTTTTTTTTGTTGTTGTTCTCTCTCTCTCTTTTTTTTTTTTTTTTTTTTTGGCGGTACTGGGGATTGAACTCAGGACCCTGCGCCTGCTAGGCAGGCGCTTATTCGACTGAGCTATATCCCCAGCCCCTACAGTTTATAACTTTTGCCATTGGCTTTTATTTTACTCAGTATAATTCACTAGAGATGCATCATGTTGTTGGGTGTGTATATTAATAGATTACTTTTATTGATGAACGAGGTTCCTTGACATAGATGTACTTTAGCTCATTCAACTATCCACCATTTAAAGTGCATCTATAGTGCTTCTGCTTTGAGGTTGTTATTAGTGAAGCTTCTATGAATATTCATTTTTTGGTTTTTGTCTGAACATACACCTACTTTCTTGGTGATATATGTTAAGGTTCAACTGTCAACATTTGGAGAAATTGAGTAATTACCTTCATTATTATTAAAAACAAAAAAACAGCCTAGTGTTTAAGTGGTCACCAGCAGCATGTATCAATAATCTAGTTTCTGTGTATTATGGATAGTATTAATATTGTACATACTTTTATTTTAGTTGCTATACATGTTTTGTGATAATCTATTATTGAATTTTCATTTCCTTGATGATTGATGCTATTGTGTATACCATCTATATATATTCTTTATATTTATTCCAGATTACAGTCCTGTGAAATGTTGTGCCAAGGTTCTAATTTTTCCACATCCTCACCAGCAATTGCCTTTTCTAGGGTTTGTTGATTTTTTTAAGCAGAATTATCTTAATGGCTTTGTCTCTTCTTTTGGAAGATCTTTATATGGGTGCAGGGTCTAGTATAACGTGTTTATTTTTCCCCTTGCTTTAAACATAGCCATTTTACTGCTCTGTCTGATTTGTTATATGTTCCCTAAAGAGAAACCCCATGCAGGTCTTGTACTTTTCCTCCATAGGTAAGGTGCTTTAGTTTTTCTAGAGATTGTCTTGGTTTCTGCAATTTCAACATGATATTACTAGGTGAAGTAATAGCAAAAAAGTGCAGTAATCGTACATAGGATTTAAATATATAGTAAATTTCTTGAAAAAGATATAGGTGCAAAATTGCGTTGCTATTGAACCCCCTCAAAAACTCCCCTCACTTCAAACACACCATCCGATTGTTCTTGCCATTTTCTGAAGTAGATGTTTTAGCATAGTCTTAAAGCTTTAGAACTGTGAGCTAAATAAACCTCTTTCCTCTATAACATTATCCTATCTCACTCATTTTGTAGCAGCAATAAGGAACAGATTATCACAAACTTCAACTATTTATGTCTATCTCTAGTTTTTAGATTGGTGGTTTGTCCTGTGACTGAAATTCTCTGCTGTATCTAAGAAAAAGCACTATATATTAGCTCATTCAATTGTTTTCTTAGTGTGAATGTAGGAATAATCAACTATTGTTTCTAAAACTCTGTCTTTATTAATATTCAGAGACCTAATCTTTCAATAACCATATATACATATAATTTTTATTTTAAGAGAATTGTGTAATACGTTTTAATTCAAGCCTAATCCAGCCCTTTTCATCAGAATTATATAAAATTAGAAGTAAGTATTTTTATTTTCTTGGCACTCTTCCTTTCTCACTTCATTACATTGGGGTAATTATTATTTTCTATTTGATGTATATTCTTTTCATTCTTTTACCTAGAGATATTAAGGAAACATACATACTTTTGAAGAAAACTTCAAATATATTTAATTATTGTTCTCTAGATATTGTTCTCAAGATAGTTACAAAAAGAAGGATAATCAGAGGAATGAAAATAAGAGCAAGGTATTTTGGCTACCTAATAATTCTTTTGTAGCTTTTCTTGCCGAATTTTGTAATGATTATCGTGAATCTCAAATATCAGTCAAGCATTAAAGGCTTGATAGTACCTACTAGGTGTTTTTTTTTTTCCTACAAGCAATAAAGGCTTGACCACGGGAATATATTGGACCTAGAATGAGCTGAATCTGAAATAGGTATTTACTCTGGCACCTTAAATATCATAGATGCTCAACATCTGTTGATGATTTAAAATATTCATATCTGATTATTATACTAGCAATTAAATAAAATATGGTAGTAATCAGATCATTCACACAGATTTATAACACACCTATTTTACTGAAGGAATGAATTACAAAGAGTGTGCAACAGGAATATTTCATGCGGGGAAATTTGGAATGGAGGTGTACAGTATGGCAGAGAGGTCATGAGCCAAACAACTAATAAAAATGTTTAAAAAATGAACTCTCTTGTGTACTTTTAGTCTATTCGCTTCCAGAAACTTGGCATGTATTATGATATTTGATACAATTAAATAAGAGTATGAGATCCGTGTCCTTACTTTCTTCGGATTAGCTCTGAGGAGACTGAGGTTTAGAGAGGAAAATAATTGGCCCAAGTTCATAAGATACGAGTCTCAAGAGCCAGCACTTCTCACACCTCTCTGTACAGAAGGCTGGTGTTGGAACACTGGGTTGGATTTTCATTTTCCAAGCTTTTGAATGCCAATTTGAGTATTCTGAACAGTTTTTTCCAAGCAATGTCGAGTCAGTGAAGACTGAAACAGAGGAATAGCTTGTCTAAAATGTCAGATAATTAGTATAATAGCAGTAAGCAGAATAAACTGAATCTGAAATGGATAAAAAGAGTAATTACTGAGAAATTTGTTGCAGTAGTTATCATTGGAGGAGTAAGTGCTTATACCAGGGTAATAGCAAGATATAACAAAATCAGAGGGCAGCTTTTACAATCACCTTTCTTCCTTAATTCTACCAGAGGAAATATTATCACACCAAAAAGAAAAAATAATGGCTCCATTTAGTTCATATTCTTAGATGTCAAACATTAAAGATCCTACCTCTTAAAATGCAAGCAAATAGAAGAATGGGCAGGTGGAAAAAAGGTCTAATAGTATTCAGTGCATTCATCAATACTCAGAATTTCCTAAAAGGTACTTCACAATATAAAATTGAACAAAGATGCATATTTGAAAAACTGGAAATGAAGATAATCACGATATGATATCATATATATCATATATGATATCACATATATATATGATATCATAATTATAATACACTCAATTTCAGCCTATGTATATATAATATATATATTGGCTGAAATTTTATCCATAATTATAATATAGCCAATTTCAGCCAATATATATAATATAGCCAATTTCAAAGAGGCAAGCTGAAACAATTTTTAACTTAGGAAGCACGAATCAGAGGAGACTTAACCAAAGCATAAGCCCCCAAGAAAGTGAAAAAGCAAGAACTGAAAAACAGATATTTTCACTCAGGGAGCAGAACATTTAATACAATAATACGAAAAGAGATTATAATAGAGGAGAAGGCATAAACACCTTTGGTACAGAGACAAAAATAATAACTGTTTTTAGAAACCAGGAGATGGATTCCAATTTCCATAACTTAATAAAAAGACACTTTACATGCAAAAGAGCCCTAGAAAAGATTAGAGACTGAATGGCCTAAAATAATGCTGGAGAATTGCCCTCTTTTTCTTTCCCCTCAAAAATCTAATATTATTCAATATAATAATATATACAGAAAAGTAATCTAGCAACAAATTAATTTTAGATGCCTGAATATAAAGAGAAGGACACGTGCAAAGAAACTCAGCAGGTAGTTAATAGCCCGTTTTCCCCAAGAACTGATTGTCATCTTTACATCTGAAAAGAAAAAGGAAAGGAAGAACAAGTTCCTGCCTTTGAGAATATCTCAAATGTTTATACTGCCGTTTACCTTACTAGTTAGTATACATCAATATCCTGGCACCAAAAAAGAAGCACTGCAAAGAGAGTGAAATCAGCTCAAAGGAAACATTTCTTCTTAAGAAAAATACCATGAAAATATGGCAGATTGCAGTTTCTTGGGTATAAATTGTCCTGTGTATACACTTCATTAAAATGAGTTTAATGTAAAAATTATTCTTGGTACTCCACTTGCGTGTTCACTCTCTCCACCTCTCGTAGCAGTGCAGTTTAGCTGATCAGTTAAATGTTGAACAAACACCATAGTGCCATAGAAATCAAGCCAAGAGCTATTAGAGATGGCTTAATGATCCAGATTAGAGAACCTAATTTTCCTGGAAAGATAGCCAAGTCCAAGCCCCGGTAGAAATTTCACTTTCTATTTTTGAAAGATAAATGAACTATGTTCCAAATAAATCATTTTATAAAGGTATTTGGGGCAGGCCTACAAACATCTAGCAATGTTTTAAGAAGTATGGAGGCAAAAATGTCTATTTTCTTTTGAAAAATTTAGTATTAAAAGATATTTTAAGTTAGCGTTGGTATTTCATAGTCTTTCCACAGACATTATATAAAGAATAAAATATATGGAATTTTATGATTCTATTAATCAATGGTTAAAATAAGAAGAACATATCTAGACTTCCTGAACCTCTCCCTGTTGAAGCCGTATAATGCAGCCGTCCCTCCTCTGCCTAATTAGTGAATCTGGCTATGAAAATATTGTCCACATAATTCTCACACTTCAAAGTCATGAAATCAGTTCTAGATTTGTGAGGAAACTGGGTCCCAGTAAACTGAGTAGTGCAGAACTGAACCATTGTGCAAGTTATGTGAACTTCCTGGACTGTATTTGGCTCAACCTAAATGAAGCGCTTTAAGTTCTGAGGTGTGTTACAGATCTTTCAGCCCTTGGCTCCTACGTTGTTAAGATTGTCCCACGACTTCTGGATCCCAAACTTACAGCTAAGAATGGCAAGTGTGGTGAACTGGGTGTATAATATTCTTTAAACTTTGAAACCCAATTAGATGTCACTAGGACAATGTAATCCATCAACAACTTTTTCATCACATTGGCTGAAAAAGTCCTCCAAAGTGCCTAGCAGATTGTCACGGTATACTGTAGCAATGGTGGTTGCAAAGATAAAGATATTTTCACCTACAATTTCAATTTCAAATTCAACTGACATTGATGGAGGAAAATCTGTGTGCTAAGTACTCTCCTATGTCCCACCACACAAATTAACTTAATCCTTACATAAGTTTCTAAATTGTGTTTTGCCATTTTGGTCATTTTATAGCTACAAACACAACCTGATGCTGTAGACAAGCCACAAAAGAACATAATGAGATTTTAAAGTTAATCTTGTGGTTTGAATACTTATAGAGAATTTGTGCGTGTGTAATATTTGTGTGCATATCATTACTAGACACTTGCTCCTGCACAAATATTAAACTCTACAAGAGCAGTCTGTGTGTGTGTGTGTGTACGCATGGGTGTGCATATGAGTTGCTAGGTGTACCAGTCAGGGTTTTACTAGAGAAACAGATATGACACAAGATGTACAAATGTATAAAAAGATTACAAGACTGGCTCACGATGGTCAGGAAAGGAGTCATATGAGGAAGCTTGAGAGGCCGTCTGCACACTGAAGACTGAAGGAATCAGACCAGGGTCTGGAGTTCAACCAAGTTAACCTGGAGTTAACCAAGTTAACCTGGAGTTAACCAAGATGACAATTTTTACAAAGCTTCTAATTCAGAATGGCTTGATTTTATACTCCATCTTCTCAGCAACTTCAATGTACTGCTTAAAGACAGTATATTCATTTCCATCTCCAATTTTTATTTCTCTTCCATCTCTAATGGACTACAACCTCAGAGCCCCTAATGATTATTTAAGCCCTATACAATGAAATTTACAGACTTGAATATTTTCTATCATTATCTTAAATCATGCAGTTTCTGCCAGATTAGCAAAAAGCTGTGCTTGGTCTACTGTGCTTTTGTAAATTGAATGTAGTGATTTGGCTATATGCTAATTTGACTGTTCTGCCTAAGGAAGAAACGAGCTGATAGCCTAACCTTTGGGGTAGGAACCTAGAGGACCTTAGGGACCTTCTGCTCTTATACTGTGTTCCATCTCTGTTGTTAGGTGTGATTGTTAAGCAAAAGGGGAGAGAAGTAGGACCATGTCTACCCTACCCCATAACTGAGTTTGTAACCAAGGAGAAGAAATATCCTGCAGAAATAGCACTGTGTTGAAATACACATCCCATTTAGTACAATTTCTTGGAGAGCCAGCCCCGTGTGTGTGTGTGTGTGTGTGTGTGTGTGTGTGTGTGTGTGTGTGCAGAGTTTTGCTCTCAGTTGCAGCTGTAACTACCTTTAAATGCCACAGTTAAATCCTTCTGAAAGAAATTTTCATCTTTAAAATCTTTGTCTTGGTTATTCAAAACAAAATTTATCAATTTCCCTGTGCTTTAGTGGCAACGATGAAAAGAGAATTTCTTGAATGGAGAATTGACAAGTGACTGTGATTAATGACATTGTTGTTTATTGGCTCGGCTGTAGGCCGGATGTGAGGAGCACTTCCCTAGACCCCTTGTTGGTAAAATTGCAGGAAAAAACAGGTGCAAATACATTACACATAATGTAGTAGAAGAAGGCTCACGTCCAAGAAACTCTCCCTATTTTGGTTGATATATTTTGTACTTCAGTAAAGGAGAAATGTGAGTTAAATTTGTTCCAACACAGTTGGACGCTCTATTTTCTCTTTTGGTCGACATATTGTTTTAAAAGCCAGTCAAGAGAAATGTGAAAATCTCATGCTAATTCCTGTTTCATAGTTGTTTTGAATTTCTGGTGACTGTTTCCTTTTGAAGTTTCTCTGTCAGACTTCAATTTTGTCTTCATGGGAAAAATACTGACTTTCAAACCAAGGGATATTTGTCAGCTAGTGACTTTATTTTCCTTACTTTGCGTGCCACAGGACTGTCTCCGTCCTCGAGAAGCTCCCATTCTTGTCAGGAAAACTGCAGTTCCAGTGCTGACTGCGCACAGGACAGCAACTCCCGCGGCACCGTGAACACCCCACTTGCTCCAGTTATGCCGCTTCTCCCTCTTTTCACCATCTCATCCCTGAGATCCCGGATTTCAAATGTTCTCATCAAAGTTATTGACTGTGATGTTCCCACAGGAGAGACAGAACAGTCAACTCGGGTGCTCTGAGTCCACAGGCAGAGACAAAAGGAGCTAGAAGACAAGGAAAACAAAGTGACGCATTTCTACTGAGGGAGAAATAAAGTGGAAAACTTCTGATGAAAACACTCAGCTATGTATATGGGATAAATAAAAATTATTTTGTAAGCCAAAATGGGCCATAAAGAAAAGGAAATGACCATAATTTTTAAAATGCATATCTGTTTTGATATCACGTCATGGGGCCACATGAAATGTTCCCCAATATTTTCCAAAAATCCTTCAAGTGCTCTAAAATGTTATGTGACTCTCTCCTGACATACTCTCTGGATTTGAATATTATTAAAGCATTTATTCCTATCAATTAAATGAACAGATCTACAGTGAAACCAATACCTAGACACAGGTTTGCAATCCCCCACTGTATACTGATACTATGAGAAAGAAATAAAGTTATATTAGCAATAACTCTAATATGTTAAAATTTTGCTATGATTTTAAAGTCTTTTTCCCTTAAGGCATTTGAGCACCACAAAATTGAACAGAGAATTTGAAATACAACCATAATCCATCACCAACTGTTTAAAATGTAGTTCTTCAAACATATCCAAGCCATCAATTCCCATTTCATTGTCAAAATTACCCCACATTCAAACTTCAGCTGAGTAGCTTCCAGACTCAGGAAATTCAACCCACGAGGGACATTTGAAAATGAGGGGTATTTTAGGCTGTCTAGCAAAATAAAGAATTGTATCCACAAAACTACCAGTGACAGCATCACAAACATAACTGCCTGATTGCGGTCTCTTTGCAATAGGAAAAAATGGAACAGAAATATCATGTAGAGGCCAATGTCAAACCTAGATCTGTGGGTAACCCAGTGTGTCCAAATCATCTCAAATGGACTAAAGATAGTTGCTGCAAACATTGTAAAGTGCAGTTTTAGAGACAAGTCTAAAAGAAAATACTGTGTTGTGTTTTATGTTGAGAAGATTTTAAAATTAAGCTGGATATAAACTTCCAGCTAAAGGGTCTCTATCATTGCCCTGCAGTCCCTCTAACAGGCACTTGGCACAAAAATTAGGATATAGTAAAGCATCCACAGTGCTGGCAAGACCAGTTGAATGGACTAGGTCAGAGCATAAATATTCTGAACAAAGAAAAGTGCTACAGAAGGTGTCAAAAGTAACCAGATATTTTCCTGGTTCTGTGTTGCTTCATGTGGAGTTGTTGGGAGAACAAGTAATTATATAACTGAATGGAATAGGTGCTGTTAGAAGACAGAAAACCAACCTATTGAAGGTTTTTCTCAAGAACTCTGATAATCATCCAGTGCCATGGCGTCACTCAGAATAAGAACTTTCACTTCAATCTTTAGTAAATTTAAAACATTTTCTGTGTATTAAAGAGTGAATTCAATATGGTGAATCCCAGGCGTTGTGAGAAGTTGGATCATTAACCTTCTCTTTTTAAGGTTTCAAATTGTATTAAATTATATAATTTTCACGTGGGAGACTTTATTGTGGAATACTTCCTTTTGTCATTCATTCTTCCAACACCAACTGAGCTTCTTGGAAGAAACTCCTACAGGCCGAATCCTGAAATATACAATTTGTGAGAAAACAAAGTACGTCAGTCAGTGTTTTATTAGAGAAACAGGTGTAATACAAAATATGCAAATGTATGAGAAATTACAAGATTGGCTTCTGGTGCTCAGCTGAAGAGTTGGATGAGGAAGCGTGCACCATGCTGGAGACTGAAGGTTTTAGCCCAAGGTCTGGAGCTCACTGCAGTGTCCCATGCATGTCTGTACCCAGAGGCTGATGGGTCTGTGATAGAAGGCTAAAGGGTTTGCAGCAGAAGAGTGAAGGATCTAAGGTGGAAGCTGAAGAGTCTGTGCTATAAGCCAGGAGATGACATCCCAGCTGAAGGTGAAGACTAGAGCTCCTCCAAAGAACGGAATCAAGTCCGTCCTTTCTCATTTCCTCTGTGTACCATCCAGGTGATGAGCTGCCCTAGGGTGGGTCTTCTGCACCCTCGCGTGCAGAACTGCTGAGCTATTTAGTTAATGTTACAAACTTCCCAAGTTGACACAATCAACCCTTACACAAAAATGTGTAACTTTCAGATCTTGTTTATGAAAATCAATAACAAAAACATCTGCAAGATTCTGACTGAATGCCAAAGAAATTCTTGATGATATATCAAACTGGGCCACAACTATGCCTCCACATAAACCATTAAGTAGTGTAACAGGCATGTTCAATTTTCCATGTCCCACTCTGTCCTAGATGCTCTTAGGAAACCACAAATTAGCCCTCAGTTACCTGACCTTCTCACTATTCACCAAAAAAAGTGGTGACACTAACTTTGCATTGCCTCAGGGAAATGTGTATAATTTACCATTTTTATTCTGATCCTGTTTCAAACAGACATTCCAGCCTAATGCAGTAACAAAAAGGTAACGGTGCAGTGTTAAAATGACACATTCCGATATCTCTACCAAACGTATTGTAAAATTCTCTTCTATTGGTCTTCTTTAACTTTTCTACTATTATTCTGTCAATCGTCGGTTGGATATATATTTTAAAAAATAAAAATGTCTCTGTTCCCATCTCCCTCTCTCTGTCTTTCTTGATAGATAGATAGATAAATGATAGACAATCTTCCACCCACTTCAGCATATTTATTAATTTTGAACTTCCTTAGTATAAGAGAAAGGAAGGAAAGAGGGAGAGAGGGGAGGACAGAGGAGGTTTCTCCACCACATTCAGGTACATAGGCCCAACATTTTGTAACATTATTCTAGGTAAGTTCACCCCTAAGAAAAGACAGCTCTGGTTCTTTTGAAACCATGGTTGTTAACCATTTTTCAGGGAGCAGTGTTTTAAATTATTACTGATTTACGCCTTTGGATATTCCTTCTTCTTCTTAGCATCTGTCTCTCGACAACTCCATGGATCAGCATATCAATCAAAAGGCTAGAAAAGCCGTGAGAGATGACATTAAAATCTCTAAGTTTATTTGTGCACATCTCTTGAAGGAACATCAGTAAATGAAAAATGAAACATGACTGCTGCCTTGATTCATTTGTCTCCTTTTAACAGAGACCATCTAAAACAAACATCTGAACGGGCGCCCTTTCAGATTATAATTCACCCTCACTCTCTCCTGCTCACTCCTTTTCAATTAGATCATCTGAAAAACAGCCTTCACCCTGAGGCACCTTCACGGGCTGTCTGACCTTCTGTGTACCACCTGTAGTTCTGTGGAAATATTTTTTTTCAGTAGCCATGTGCAGGCTGTTCTTTATCAAATCTACTGACCTCTTCACAGCTATTCTGTTCTCTACTGCATTTGTCATTCTAGAATATCTTCCCCCAGAATCTCTCTTCCGGTCTTGGTGAAAATTTTGGTTATCTGGTCCTGTAACCTCTCTTGATGTCTGATATTCTCCTTCCAATCACTGGCAAACTTTCTTCACAGGCACAGACCTCACCGTGAAAAGGGTAACAGAACTTCCAGTCAGCTTTTCAGTGTCTTGACCTTAAATATAGGTCAACATCTATGGAGTATAGGACATCTGAGGAAATGCTTCAACATGAAATAAAGATCAGAATCATACATTAAAATGGAAGTGGGTTATAAGTGGGATAATGCAGTGCACAGGACAAACACAAAATAATAACAAAAATATTTTTCTTGAAGTTAGGCTATTTTCATGAACCAGTTTGTTTATGCCTGTGTGATCTACATTTAGTCAGCTTTGTGACCGGGCAGAGGTTTCCTTAAATAATTAGAACTGAGCCTTCCAATCTGTACCAAGATTATCTATGGGCCCAGGTGTGCATGTGTGTGTGTATATCTGTGTGCATTGGTAGGCACATCTGCCACTCAGTTTGGCATTTTGCAGCTCTTACTTTAGCTTTCTTTTCTTCTTATGCAGAAACTAAAGGCTAGAAATCTCAGGGCTCCAGTTCTGTCCAGAGAGCACACACAATCAAGGTCTCGTGCACAACTGTATATGCCTTCATTGTCTTTTAGAA
The DNA here is from genome assembly GCA_004027595.1 of Dinomys branickii. Classification (NCBI taxonomy): domain Eukaryota; kingdom Metazoa; phylum Chordata; class Mammalia; order Rodentia; family Dinomyidae; genus Dinomys; species Dinomys branickii. The sequence goes on from PVLD010001385.1 coordinate 89,045, forward strand.
TCCCAAGGTTACATTTGGAGGATTTTTGAAGTCTCTTTGAATATGCCATTTCCACAGATATTCCTTTGAAGTTATTTGGTTAAACTCTTTACTGCCCAAGCTCTGGTACAATTCCCTATAGAGCCACAAAGTTGAGCAATTTCTTCATAACATATATCTTTTGGTGATGTTTGATTTTGGGGGGATACTTTACTCTGGTAAAAATAACTAAATATATGAATATTTATAGAATTAATAAATAAGGAAAAAGCATGAATCTTCATGTTTTGTTGGTAACCATTCTTTGCCTGGTTGATCCATTTCATCCAGTAATTCCCACTGTACAAGTTACTTTTCAAGAAAGACTTCTTTAAGGATCAAGCTCACCCTCCATATCTAATGCTAATACAAACGCTGGGAATTTATTCGATGGAACATATAATAGTTTATATTTCTGAAAATTTGTGTCATTCTTTGCCTACTACTATTGACTTAACAGTGCTGGAAGTTTCTCTAGGGCAGGAAAGATATCGAATTTGCCAACCTCTACCTTTACTTTTACCCCACTTGCTGCCACGTACTCAAGTATTAATTTGTTGAACAGTGATAGCTTTATATTCTGGCCATAGTGAACTCATTACCATTCACAACTTCTTTTTACTTCCTTCTATCCTTCATTCCAACACTTTCTTAAGAGCCATATGCTGAGTCCTTTGTTGTAGGCTGAACATCTGAGAAAAGATGTCCCACTAGGATCGCAAGGCCAAGTAAGTGTCTCCACCCTCAAGCAAGCTTTTGCTCTTTTTCTCTCCAGCTTGTCACACACCTTCTACTGGGGCTCTAAACCCAGGCACGTTTGTATTCTTACCTTATTTTCACATTCCTTACTTACTTTGAGGAAGTCTTACCAGCCTACTGCGTATGACACCAACATTCATTCTTCATCCTAGTCCTGAAGATGTTTCCCCTAATGTAAATTATGTCACACACAGGGAAATAGTTCCAAAATTTGTAAAAGTCATACCTTTACTATTCCATGATTTATAATTCTAGTCTTTTTGGACTCCTTAACTGTTCTTGCTCCCCTGCCCTTCCCTCAAAACATTATTTGAGCAGATTCTTTTCTAATTCCAGAATATGGTTTTTCTCTCTAAATGTAAGCACTCATTCTATCTATGTCTAATTGTTAAATCTCCCCTGATATTCAGTGTTTAATTAACTGATATGCTTTATGAAGTCTTGGATCCTTAAGTGCAGTTTGAACTTTTCCTCCGTTTTGAAAAATTTATTTGTCAAATACAGCACATGAAGCATATGTAATGACCTATGTAGCATATAGAATTTGGAATTTCTTTAATTATTATGTGTCCTTCCACCCCACCATGCTTTGAACAACATACTGCCCTTTTTACATAGCCATGTGGGCCTAAATTTACCTAGTAAAATATGTCATGTTTGACAAACCTTGGGAATAAGTATTATTCACTCTATATTATGATGACTAAGTGAAGAAAAGTACCTAGTTGTCATTACCCATGAAATGACATGGGAGGGCACTATTTTATCAAGCTGCCAAGTAATTACAATTACTGTGAGAGCATCAACTTAGAAATATGAGGCTACACTATGAATGAAATATAGAGGCTGGGGATACAGCTCAGTGGCTCAGTGCCCAGCAAGTGCAAGGTCCTGAGTTTGATTCCCGGTATCAAAAAAGAAAAAAAGAAATACATTCACCATGTTTTTTAAATCTATAGATGTTTATTTGTTATGCAGAATATATATGTATATATAACTATATATTTAGTTTTTCTTTTATACATATATTTATGTTTTCTTTTACAAGGTCTTCTGACACTTTACTTCTATTAAATTTATTTTAATTTACCATAATAATAAAAAATTCAGATATGTGATTAGAAATTTCACTAGAACAAACTAGGATTCAACTGCTAACAATTTTTAGAGTTTTACCTAAAAATTTATCAGAAAAACACACACTGAGGACAGAGATGAACAATGGGAAGCCAGGTTTTGAGATGACTGCCTAAACCAGACTCCAATCCGCCACCCTAGACTGGTTTAGGAGAGAAAACGTAAAAACTGCTGATTTATTTAAATCACAAAAGTTTAGGATCCTGTTATCAATGGTGTGATAGTTTCACCTATAAAATAACTAGTAACAAAATAAGCAGTGAAAATATAACTTGTCATTAAAACTACTAAAATATGTGCCATTTGCTCACAGACTGCAAGAAAACAGATAGTTGGGGCCGGGGATACAGCTCAGTGACACAGTGCCGGCCTGGAAAGGGCAAGGTCCTGAGTTTGATTCCTGGTACCCGACTCCCCCAAAAACCCCACAACTAGATACTGCAGATTTGAAAACTCTGAGTCTTGTTATGTCACAAACATTTCTTATAACTGTCACATGCAATTACTCAGGAAGTAAATCACTTATCGTTAAGAGAGGCAAACCTGGGGCCTGGTGATTAAAACTGCCTATTGCAGTCTATTAAGTGCTTCTTAACGCCTTTAGAAAGGTGTAAGAAAGAGATAAACTCGGTTAGAAATACACATATTTTCAATGCAAAGGAACAATGTCTATTTTGTACATAATTGAGTAAAATTATCCCTCCACAATTATTTTTTATTCTTCTTATAAAAATAAAAGCCAAAATATTCAGGCAAGATTCTACATCAGTTAAAAGTCTTGGGTGAAAAAAATGTTCTCGTGCTTTTGTTTTTGCAATTTTTGTTTTCCTTACATTGAAATTCCCAGATAACAGTACAATACTACGGCATGTGCATGTATTGTTTAGATTTCTCTTGGATACAAAGTAATTATGTCACATATAATTATGCTACTGTACTTTTCAGCAAATTGATATGTATTAAGTATAGAACAGATTACATGGGCAGTGGTACAATTAGTAAGCAATAAATGTTAACACCAAAGGAAGAGGAATGTTGATTTGACAACAATATCAGAAATACCATGAATTAAATCCAAAGTCAAATAGCAAAAGTCAAAAGAAAATCTACAAAAGTATATCCTATACATGTTAAGATATTAAAAGAACTTATAAATAAATGAAACTAATCAAAAACCTGTACTCAAGTTAAGAAGAGACAAATTAAATGGAGTCATTATGTTAAAATCATACATTAAATTTGCCTGCATCTCTCAATTTCCACATTAATGTTACTCATAATTTTTAAGTTTTTGGAACCAGAGAATAACTGGTTATATCATCTATTAGTTTCCATTGTTACACTTTTCTAATCAAGACATTCACATACCAGGTAAATTATCTCAGCACTTCAGTTTGGTCATTATTCTCTTTCTAGTTTAAAATTTTTAACTGTGTATCATCATCATCAGATAAAATTCAAAATTCCACCCTAGGATGAAATTATTCTTCATGAAGTTTGGATAGTTAAATGTGAGGTGTACTGGTGACTGGGTTGGGTGCTACCCAGATCCCTGGAAAGCAACACTTCCCTGTATGACTGTAAGAGTATTCCTGGATGAAGCTCATACATGAATCTGTGGACAGGTAAAGAAGATCCACTTTCAGTGAATATAGGGGATTCCACTCATTCATTTGTTCTCTTTATCCTTCTCCTATTTCTCCCCCTCTCTCTTTGAGACATCCTTTTCTCCTGCCCAAGGAAACCGGAACTTAGGTTTTTGAATCACATAATTAGTGTAAGAGGAGAAAATCAGAAAGCTGTGTTTTGAACTGTAGGAACCTATTGTACAGGGTGATATTTGAAGTTTTACTCGACCTTCATACTGTCTATCATTAGGAATTTTGGTCATACTAGGAATAATTCTGTCATCAAATATAGCCGTCATCCTTTTCATAAAAATATTTAATCGAATCATGTCTCATTGTGAAAGAAATAATATCAGAGAGAAATTAACATCATATCTATTTTTTAAAAAGTGGGGGGTGGTACCAGAAATCAAACTCAGGACTTTGTGCTTGCCAGGCAGGTGCTGTGCTGCTGATCTACATCCCTAGTCCTACAATACAATTTAAAAATAAAAAGTATGGAATTTAAAACAAACATGGCAGTTGGGAAAGACTTCACCAGCCATGTACCACAAAACTATGAAATTTCTATGGTTTTGTGCTCAAGTGATTTTAAAAATAAGAATCCCAGAGTTTTCTGAGATACTAACAGTAAATCAGCGCTGGGAAATGAAACTTTAACAAGCAAAGCTCAGCAAAATATAGAAAATAAATATCAATAAATCATAGTTTCTACTTTGTATTGAGATAAAGTCAAAAGAGCTTTGTTTCTGGCTGTATAAAAAATAAATAACCTTCACGATTATATATTTCCTTGATTTTATTAGGACTGTGAGGTGACAGGTGAATATAGTGTCACTAAGTCAAAGGAAAGCCAAATCCTAGACATGCAAAGTTTTACATTTTTCAGAGTTCAGGAGATAGTTACAACAGACATAAAAGTGGAATGCAGATCCTGGGAAGACTTGCACGAGACATTGTCATGGGCTCCAGACCTCCAGTTGGATTCAACAAGGGCATTGTCATGGATTCATGCAGGACATTCCTGTAGGATCTAGTCCCTCAGCTGTATCTTTTGGTCTTTAGTGTGAGAACAGATTTCCTGCACTCCTTTCCTTTTGACTCTTTTGATGAATATTATAAAATACTCCCATAAATTATGTATCCTGTATGAAATCTCCTGCCTTGGAACCCCTGACTACAACAGCATGAAAGTGTAGCTTTTCTCTGGTAGAAGAGAAGAGCGTGGAAAGTGAGCCAGGAGGCACAGAAGCGAGCACCTGCCCACAGGTGATGACAAAAGACACGCACTGAGCAACACAAATGCATGATTCCAGGTCTCATTCGTAACTTAAGATGACCTCACCCTGCCACATGGGAATTTCAGGATTTCACATCTCTGGCTCACTCAAAGAAAATATAGCCAAAAGTGACATAAAAATCTAATTTAACTGCTCAATATATTTTGAAACCCCCATAAAACTAAACAGACAAAAGAATCTTTAGGTTGTAAATTATAAAATTAATTAGATATAAACTGTATGCACTTCATTATCTACTCTTCCTTAATGCACTGTTTGTTTGGTTTCTTGAGACAGTTTCTTGCTATGTAGTTCAGCCTGGCCTTAAATTCACTATGCAACTGTGACTGGCCTTAAACCCACAATGATCCTCCTGTCTCAGCCTCCCAAGTGCTGGGATTACCGGTGTGCATCACCATGTCTGGCTTGCATCATGTAATATTAGTAAAAAGCTGAGAACAAAATTGGTTGTAAAGATATAAAGCTGTCAGGAAAATTAGACTCAGAAAAGACAGGTGTGGAACCTATAAGATAGCGACTTAATTTTAATAAGTAAACAATCCAATGAGTAAGTGGATACTATGGATACCACACAAATGTATGGATAATTTCATTGATTTGAAGGAGGATATAGGGGAAGTTGTGAACTCAGTCCCCCACTACCACACATTATGCAGTCAATTTTTTCCATATTTGGGGAAAACACAGAGGTCGGCACATTCAGCGTGCAATGGACAAGCCTCGCCCTGGGAAAATCACCTTCACGGTCAAGGTATCTCCCCAGCCAGGTAAGTACTAAGAAGCCTACATGTAATACAGAGTGAAGTAGAAGGACTAAAATCAAGAACAACTACATTACACCAACTCGTGTTTCAGAAATGAAGAAAGGATAAAGACTTTCCAAGCAAAGAAAAACTAAAAGAGATTTTCACCACTAAATGTGACTTACCAAATGTGAAGACGAGGAAAAGGAGCTCTTCAAGCCGGAAAGCAGAATGTTGATTAATAGCAAAAAAAGTGAAAGTATAAAACCTATTGATAAACATAAGCACATCATCAAGATCAAAATACTCAAAAACCATAACGGTGGTGCATAAATATCATATCTTTACTATGAAGATTAAAAGACAAAAGTATTAACATAGTAGCAACAACGACTTTTAGGGGAAACATAATATGAAAGATGTAAATTGTTGCATCACAAACAAAAAATATAATGAAATGAGAATAAAAATGGAAAGTTTTTTTGGTTAGAAAAGATACTTTCTTACCAGGCTATAATAATCTGTCATCAATACAAGAAGTTTTAGTAAGCCTGATTGTATCCACAAAGCAAATACCTATAGCAGATAAATGAAAGAACTAAACAAAAAAGCAAATAATTAACATAATAAATGTAATGAACACTTCACCAATTAATAATTATCCTGAAGATAAATGGACCTAACTGGTCAATTAAGTTATACAGAGTGGCATAATAAATTTTAAAGAAATTTTACAAATTCAGCTACATGCTACCTATAAGAGACTCCCCTTACCTTTAAGGATATACCTAGCTTGAAATTTAAAAATGTAGTAAAATGTTTTCTGTGCAAGTGTTAGCCAGAAAAGAGCACAGGTACTTAAAATTATATTTAATAAGATACAATTTATGTAAAATCTGTAGAATAAGACAGAGATTGGCACTTTATCATGATCAAGCTATTCATCGAGAAGATATAAGAGAAAATGTATATGTACCCAATACTAGAGCACCGACATGCATAAAATAAATGTCTGTGCAGAAGAAAAGACTGCAATATGATTAGAATTCCATTTTCTGGAATTCCATTATCTGTATGATACAGACAGATCATCCAGACAGAAAATTAATAAGGGAACATTGGCCCTGAGTTACGGTTTAAATCAACAAAAGCTAGCACACATATACACAGAATATTCTACCCAAAAGCAAGGAAATATTCACACTTTCAAACAAATGTAGAACATTTACTGAGGTAGATCAGATGTTTGACCAGTAAAACATCTTAAAATAATTTAAGAATACCAAAATCAAATGAAAAAGTTTATGACCAAAAGGTTATGAAACTAGGAATTTTTGGAAATTCACAAATGGATGAAATTAAATCAGGTACAGAGTAAAAGAAGAAATTCAAAGGGAAAATTGTTCAAAAGTTTTAAAAATACCTTAAAAGAAACAAAAGTAGAAGCAGAACACATTAAAACATGAGATTCAGCGAAATCATTTCTAAGAGCCCAGTTATAGAAATATATGCCTTCATCAAAGAAGAAATATTCCAATTAAACAATGTAATGCTGCACCTTAAGGGACTAGAAAAAGAGTAAATTTTGCTCAATTTAGTAGAAAAAAATAAACATTATATCACAAATAAGTTAAATATAGTCTAGAGAAGTAATGCAAAATATGTATAAAACTGGATTATTTTTAAAAATACAAACAAAATTAAAAATCATTTTACTAGACTATGAAAACTAAAGAGAAAATCCAAAAATAAAAAAATTTATAAGAGACATCACAACTGATATTCCTGATGGCCAAGAATAATAAAATATCATTCCAAATAATTATTCAACAAAAAATTATAATTATACAACAAAAATTTGGGTTTTACAACCTAAATATAAATTTGTGGACAATAAAGAATGATGGCTGAATAAAAAATAAACAAAACAATAATGAATAAAAAGATTGACTGTGTAATAAAATGTTTTCTGCCAAAGGAAAACTTGTATCTTGATGAATATACTGCTGAATTCTACCAAGTATTTTAAAAATAACTTGTAATCCTGTTCCAATTTGTGCCCCCAAATTAGAGTAAGTTCAAACTTATTTTATAAGGCTAACATCACTTTTACATGAAAATTAGATAAATGACAAATATATATATGTACAAAATTAACAATCATTTTGCTAGAATATAAAAAATAAAGAGAAAATCCAAAAATAACAAAAAAAATATAGTAGCCCTCACAGCACATACTCCTGATAGGCAGGAATAATAGAAGATCATTAGATATATATCTCTGATGAACATAAATGCAAAGATCTACAACAGAAAACCTATAAACCTAATTCATCAGCACATGAAAGGGATCATCATTTATGATTAAATAGGATTACTCTTGAAATACAAGGATAGTTCAACATACACAAATCAATTATTGTCATACACTGAATGAGAGTAAAGCATACAAAACATATGATCTACTCATAAAAGCAGAAAAGTCATTCAAAATAAGCATCACCTATTCATGAGATACTACTAGAAGTCCTAAACCAGACTAATTAGATGAGAAAAAGAAATAATAGACAGCCCTATTAGAAAGAGCCAAACTACATAATCTTGATTATGGGTGATCTGATTTACATATTTGATCACATCCCTACCAGAATTCCACTGAACACTTTTACGTCATATTTCACAATGATTTTCATGATTTGATTGCACGGTGCTTGAGCACAGAATTCACAGCCAGCAAGAGCACGTTGGGTAGAAGAGTTTTGCAGTGCACCACTTCCTCTCCCTCAATCTAGTCAGAGCCTGCATGTCTCAGATGCTACCTGTGCTTGTACACCTTGGAGAGTAAAATGCCACTGTTAGTGTTTCAACCTACCTACATGTGTGCCTATGAAGATTGGCATTTAGTGTTACGAAGTAGACATGCACATTTTCCTGTTTATCAAATTGGGGCTTGTTGGATTATTTCATATAACAATTTCATAAAGTGAAATATTAATAAAAGAATTTGATATATTATGTAGTGTATATGTAGCCCAGGACAATGCATCTCCACTAATGCAGCCTAGGGAAGATAAAATGTTCATCCATGCTTTACAGTTTTGATTTCAAAATCCAGTACAAAGCTGTATAACAAAAGTAGCATGGCACTGACACAAGCTGAAATATGTGGATCAATGGAACAGCATAGTAAGATCAGAGATTAACCCATGCACTTACAAGCAATTGATTTGCTACAAAAATGACAAGAACACATATTTCGGGAAGGATATTCTCTTTAATAAATGGCATTAGAAAAACTGGATACTCATGTATAATATTCAGACCCTCAACTCAATGCAAGTACAAAATGTGCTGAAAATGGATTAAAAACTTAGATATAAGAACCAACATAAACATACAACACATAGGAAAAAGTTCTATATGGCTTGTGTGGCCAAGGTTTTGTTTTTATGGATATGACCCCAAAAGCACAGGCCAGAAAAGCAAATGATATGGTTTTGCATCCAATTAATAAACTTCTGTACCTCAAAGGCAATTATCAACAGAGCCAAGAGGCTATGTACAGAATGGAAAAATATATCTTCACACCATACCTCTCTTACGGAGCTAAAATGTACAGCATATAAGGGACACAATGAATTCAGTAGTAACACAACAACTAGGTTGAAAGATGACAAAGGACTGAATCAACACTTCTCCAAAAACAAACACATGACAAGTAGGTTTGCTTTTTAAAAAATGTTCAATATTATTAATTATTAGGGAAATGTAAATAGAAACTACAGTGGTATATTACCACATATCTGTTAGAATGGCTACAGTCAAAGAGTCAAAAGATATTGGCATGGATATGGATAAATGAAATTCTCACACAGTATTCATGGGAATGTAAACTAGTATAGCTATAATGGAAAAATGCAGTTCCTCCAAAAGCTAAACAGAAATACCAGATCATCCAGAAGTTCTACTTCTGGGGGTAGACAAAACTCCCATGTTTATTAGAGCTCAGTAGTCAAGACATAAATCAACACAAGTGAACAGAGAGCATATATACACAGTGGATACTACTATTGTTTGGGCAGTTATTTTTGCAAGGTGAGGCAATATAAGACACATACTTTATATGCTTATTTATAATAGTTACCCAAAGAATGATTTACAAAAGAGTGCAGGAACTCTGTCCACATGCTATAGACCAAGAATCCAGCTGAAGGCCAGGATCCCACAATAATGTCCTGCATGAGTCCACCTTAAGACCTATAGCTCACAACAATGCCTCCCATGAGTCCAACTGGAGGCCTAGAGCCCATAACATATCTCATGCAGGCCTGTTTCATATATCTACACTGTTAGGGCCCAAAGGTCAGTGGTGGAATCTAGGAAGTCTGTGCCAGCGGGATGAAGGATCTGTGCTAGCAGGCTGAGGGATCTGCACTGGAGCTAGGAAGTGATGCTCAGAGGAACCAGAACTCCCCCAGAAGGTACCACAGCCATCCTCAGCTAGTGATTTCCCTAGCTCCTCCAATGATCAAGATGGCCGAGTTCCCAGCAAGAAAGCCAACGCAGCAAGCTTCTCCAGGAGGCCAGCAGTGCACCTTCTTCCCCTCCAGAGCCAGGAAGCAATGATCAAAGTGAGCTCCCCCAAAGTGAACCAAAACCATTCTCAGCGCCAATGAGGTCCCCAGCTCCTTGGAGGATGAAAACAGCCAAGTTCGTCAGCAAAGCCAGCATGATGAGCTCCGCCAAAATGACCAACAGCTCCTTATAGCTTCTATGAGCTTTAAACAGCCTCTCTCAGCTCCCACCAACTTTTCTCTGCTCCCAACAGCCTCCCAGGCGGGCCTCCCACACCCAGCACCATGCTTACTCAGTTCAGCTGGGGGTTATAAGTTGACCACCAGTTATCAATCCGCTACAGATACTATTCAGGTTTTTAACCAAAAGAGGATAATTTTGTCGCGTACAATACCTCCAGTGACCATAGAGGCCATTGTATTAAATGAAGTAAACTCAGCCCCAAAAGATTCATATCGCATTATTTGACTCACGCATCTAATCTGAGAAATGGCGAGTTACCGGTGGTTACCAGAATCTCAGGGAGTGAGGAGAGGGGAGAGATGTTAGTCAAAGGACACAAAATTTCAGTTATACTAGAGGAATAAAAGGGCTGCTCTACCACGCCGGCCTTAGAGTAAATACACTGTGCACCCGAACCTTGCCACAGAGCACATATTACTTTCACCACTAAAATTTAAATTTGTGATGTGCAATGTATGTTAAACAGTTATATTTTTCTATTTTACAATGTATACATATATGTATATCAAAATTATATTTTATCATGTATATAAAATACATGTGAAAATTAATATATAAACACATACAAACTAAACTCCTAAGACAAATCATACGGTAAACAGTCATAAATTACATAATGATTACATAATTACATAATAGTAATAACAATTACAAAGGAATCCATAATTATTTTTACAGTTAAACAAAAATATATCTTTTCTAAACTATAATAAAATAACAGTGTATGTATATGTCATTACATTAAAATAAAAACTAAAACAATATAGTCAGCAAAAATGGAGTTATAGAAAACTGAACATAAATTTATTAATTTTAAATCTGCTTACTAGTCAAACAATGAACAATATTTTTAAACAAAATACTAATAAATAATGAAGTACAATGTACACAAATTTACTCTACAATAAACATACTGAATAAATTGTCACAATAAATATATATTGTAAAGAATATAAAATATGAAAGAGTGAAAGTGATTTTAATAAACACAGAACTTAATGCATGACTGCATAATTGAAATCAAATACATCTATCAAATCAAAGGAAATATTTTTAGTGGTATGTTAAATTGCATCATATAGTGAGACCTTTCTCAAATATATGCAACCATTGCAAGGAAGGAAGAATCTGTACATATACTGAAAAGAACACTCTTGAAAGGAAAATGTTAAAAAGAGAAATGATGAGTCTGCTTTCATTTTTTTAAGTGTACAGGCATGCAAATAGTATTTCTGTAAAGACATAGAGGAAATAACTGAATATTGACTTCCTTTGGAGATAAAATTTGGAAGAGATGAGGGAGAGCTACTTTCATGGTGTTTCCTTTAAAATATTTTTAACTTTTATATATGCACATATTTTGACCACTACACATAAATTACATTGTTTGTAAGAAGAAAGGTTTTCTTTTCCATATTTGCACCCTGTTGAGTTTTTTTCAGACAACTTGGAAAAATTTGCAATTAAAAAATCATTTGTTTGTTATGTCCTTTGTTCATCAAGCTTGAGAACCTGTAAGTTTTGTGTGGGCTGGAACCAAATATGTACTTCACTGAACAGAATGTTCCCTGCAAGTAGTCTCATAATTTGCATACTTAAAAGAATGAATAAACATCACCACATGAACGGAAGAGTAAGAGATTCAATCAACCAAGACATAAAAGTTAAAACTAAAATAAAACATTTGCCGACCCAATTTGCAAATCACTTCATAATTGTAACAATCCAACACTTGCATAAGTATGCAAACAGAAACTTGCAAATATTGCTCTTAGAGGGTGAGACATATTCAGAGAAATATTTGTAAAGTAGAAAAATTTGACTTAAAATTCCAAACAACAAAAGATCGGCTAAAAAGAATCAAGCACAACCATGTCAGGTATTATGCTAAAATCATTTTACAATAGTGACAAGAACGATTTCAGCTCTTAAGAATTGAATGTCTTACACCCCTAAACACAATTTCCAAAGCTAAAAAAGCATGTGCATATAGGCACAGTACTTTAAAGTAATACTGCAAGTAGATAGGGCAAGAATTACGGAAAGATATATTTTAATACTAGAGCTTTTTGTACATTACTTATCTTCTAAATTTTCTGTAGTGAACATATCTGGTTTTTAACTACAAAACTTTTAAAAGGAGAAATTGCAGCATGGAGTTCCAAGTCTAAATTGGCAAAACAATAAAAAAAGATAACCCTAAAAGTAATGCAACATATTTTCTAGAATGAGACCCAGGACCATAAAAAATTTTTTTAAAATTTCTTTTCCATTTGTGTTGAATAAAAAATCCCACTTAGTTTAATTAGAAGACTATGAGTTTTCCTGACAGTTCTGGATTCAAATACAGCTCCACTTCCCAGCGGAGCTCAGGCTGGCCGCTCTCTCCGCACCGGGTTCTCTCCATGTGTTCAAAAGTGAAGCAACAAAGCTATCTGTGAGGATAAATTCCTTTTGACTCTCCAAGTTTCTGCTTTCATATCTGGAATGATGATACTGATGCCAACTTTAAAGGAATTTGACAAAAATAATGCTCCCAGCAATGCAAGATTCTTGGTAAATGTATGTACACCATACATGTACAAATTATAAATAACACAAACTGCCTATATGTAAATACAGATACAGATTGCAACTGTATGAAGTCAGAGATTCTTAATCTCATACCGACAAATATAATTGTATTTCAGAAGCTACAGTTTTATAAAGAAAGCACTAGATTTGCTGAAAGTGGGACACACGAGACCAGTGTATTTTCTATCTCACCCAAGCAGTTTTCAGAATAAACAGAAGGGATTTACAAAATTTAACTTATTAATAACATTCAATTTATTTTTGGTTCCAAATGAGGTTTATTCTTTTAGGATGGGCACAAATATGCAAAAGGAAAGGAAGAAAGAAAGCCAAGATTTAAGGGAAGATTCTGAAATAAAATATGCACACACAGACTTGAAACAATCTGGCGATAGGGTAACAAAGTAACAGGTTTTTCTCCGCACATTTCCCCCAACCCTAGACAGGCACTGAATCCCAGTATGCAAACAAAAGGGACATATTGTAGAGGTGATTCATGCATCTGGGAAGATAAAAGCCTCTACCATCCAAACCAACATTTAACAACCGCCTGTGAGGGAAAACTTGTTTCTCTCTTTTTGAGGAAAAGTGGCATGTTTGTGGCATATTCTTTAAAGTTTCCATTTTTAAACGCTAACTAATATACCTCAGAATATCCACCAACTTTCCCTTTTATTTTTTATAGCAACTCAGTTTTTCATAAATATCTGTCTGTGCTATCACCTACATATGTGCTGCTCTCTTTCCATAAACTCCATCACAGTATAATTTAGTCTGTACGGGTAAATGTAGAAAGGCTCTCAGATGGCTTAGAAGAAATAGAACAAAATTAGTTTGGATTTTTTTCCAAGTGGATTGTCACAATCTGTGCGTGTTATTTCCCTTATCGTTACATTTATGCAACATTCACATTCCCTTTCCTCCTTTATCCATCTCCTATTTAAAATAAACAGGGGAAAAATTAAGTGGATATAATCACTTCTAGATCCTTTATAAACATTATACAATAGCTAAGAGACTGTAATGCTTGGGTAGCTGTTATCGATTTAGAACTGGCATGTGACATTGAAGCAGTGTATCTTCGACCGTGCCCAGGAAACTCTCAGTCAGAACTCAAAGCGCAGATAGGCAAGGGAGAAATTTTCTTGCAATGCCGCGTTTTAGTATTCCTGAATCTGCTCTCTGTCAACATCTTCCTACAAAGGAACCTCCATTTTTATACAGCTGCCAGTAGAATCCAAAAATGGTATTAAAGCAGTTTGTTTATAGGACTGTGCTTAGCTGCACTTCTGAGGGAGTTTATGTCATGATATCCACGTATTGTATTAAAACATGGTTATTTGCTTTTAAAAACACAAAACAGTGAAGAAAACATGTGAATGCCAAAATCACAATAGAAATCACTTATTCTGAAGAGCTCCAAAGTAGTCTCCAAATATGGAAGGTTTTAAACTTTCTTCTATTTAACATCACTTTTTAAAAAAATATGACACTTAGGATTTCAGGGTTATTTCCTCAACCAACAACAATATAGTCAGAAGTATTTGAAATAGTTAGATTTAGACAATGATCCTAATTCTTCTAGAATTAAGCAGCCTTTTCTTCACATTTTTCTGAGGACTAGCGTCCTAACTGAATGCCAGTTATCCATTCCCTAGTATTCACCATGGGATAGAGGTCTCACCTCCTTCTTTCTTTCCCCATGTTTAAAACAGAATGCTGAAGAAGGTTTAGATATTAACAGCTCGTCATTTATATAATAATCTAGGTTAGAATCCACAGTCACAACCTAGGTATGCAGAATATCTTTCTCACTAAATTGCATTTAGTTCTAGCAGAAATTTCTATTTCTGTTTGGGAGTGGAGAAGCACAGTCATTTCAGGCTCAGTATAACATAATCATTTCCAGGTTTATCTGGTGTAACTGAAGACAATACTCAGATTTGCAGGATTTCACCATACACCCCATCCTCGTCTCTCCATGACCAACATTGGAGTTTATTAGAAGCTGCTGTAAGGGTTGGATATTGTATGAGGAGAGTGAAAGAAAGAAAAGGCAAATAAGTAAAGACGCCCTGGTGAGATCCTCCAGCATCCAGATGCCCGTGCTCATCTCGGCTGCATGAACAGGAAGCTCACCAGTATGCTCTCATGTTCCTGACTCTACAACAGGAGAGTGGGACCTCTCCTGCTTGAAGATAGCACCGGGAAGTTAGGTAGATTATTTCTGCTTATATCCAGTTGCCTGGAACTTGTTTCCTGGATCATATAAATGAAGGCATTAAATGCTTTCACTACAATAAAGGAAGAAAATAATTTTCAAGAAATTAGTGAAAACAGCATATAATAACTTTTTTTTGGTGGTACCAGGAATCAAACTTAGGACCTTGCACTTGCTAGGCAAGTGCTTATTCCACCATGCTATATCCCCAGCCCCTTACAATAACATTTTTTAAAACAAGAATCTATTCACCTTGAAAAGTTAAATAAAACATTTCAGATCATCTCTCTTATTCAAGGAACTAGGTGACTTATACTTTGTTAATTTATTGCATGGATATTTATTGAATCTCAGTTACATAAGAAGCAAAGCCATTAAAGCACCTTCCTTAATGAAAGTTACTAATGACTAATTTTGCTACAATTTCCTTACTTAACTAGAATGGAAATAGAATGGTGAGACCTGGGGGCTTTTCAGAAAGCTTAAAGAAAAGCTTTGACACCTGTGATCAGCTGAAATGGAAAAACTACTCAGTGTATGATATACTTTCATACCAAGTGGGTGATCCTACAGATAATAGTGAATCATTTCTGAAAGGAAAGTTTGCATGTCTTGAATCAGATATTCTCTGACTGTAAATAACAGAAAAATACTAACAGACACTCAGGCACGGTTCACTGTTTAGCAAACATTTAGGATTCTTAGGCCATTCATCCTCCCCATCTATTCTTGTTGAACTTTTATCTTTATACCCTTACCTCGTAGTCTCAGGATGGGTTCAAGCATAACACAGCCTTCAAAGCCAGAAATCAGGGGGGCAGAAAAGGAATCTTTCTGGTAAGTCCTTCTTTTAACTAGTAATTGAGAAACTTACACAGGTACTCCCTAGGGAACTTTCTGCTTCCTTGACCAAACTGCAAGAAAAGGTAAGAATATAAGCCTTTGAAAAAGTATCTTGAAGTTCCCATTAGTAATTTAAGTCAAGAGTGGCTTGAATGACCTCCAAGAGTGGCCCCTCACCACTCTAGCAAAGTGAAGGCTTACAGCTTAAGGCGAAGTAGAATGTCTTTTGAGTAAGCACATAATGGGTTCTGCCACAGCTCTGTCAACATTAAAATCATGGCTTTTATATGACTTGATAATTCTTGTGGGCCTTTAAAATTATTTCTAGTGTCCACTTCCAGTGCAGGTAACTCCCTTTATCAATGAGTCCATCTCTCTGTTTAATAAACTTTGTTCCTTTTCTATTGCCTCTTCACCCACAGAATTACAAACATGACCGGGTCTCTTCTGTAATAAAAATAAGTCAAACCTCTCCTCAGTCCAGACACTGCTTTTAGCTACTTTGTAACTTTCCTTCTTTGCTCTGGGCCAAGTATCCCTAAGATGTAATTGTTTTTTTTATTTTAAAAATAAAAGAATGAAAATATATTAACAAATAGACGTCCATTTGCAAAATAGCACAAGAACAATACAAGCAATACTGAATTACAGACAAGGTGACAGGAAATTAACAATGGTTGTTGTATTACATATTTATTACTTCAAAGTGGTTACTGAAGAGAACAAATATATATATGCAAGGCTGATAAAATTATTAATCATTAACTGTTCCTTTCATAAAGTAGTAGAAGTCAGTAGTAAAACTATGTTAGCTATCCTGTATATACATATACACATAATTTCCCCTTCTATCTTTTCTTTTTTCCCTTATCCAAGTTGCTGTTTATTTTGAGCAGTTTCCTTTCATTTCACAATGTCTATCATAACTCCTAATTTTATTCACTCTTTCAGGTTCATATACTAGTGAAATGATACATTGTTTACACAAGCAGGACTGATTTATTTCACTTAAATATGAGTATGGTCTCTAGTTGTGACCATTCATCTATAAAAGCCTCAAGTTTATCTTTCTTTATAGCTGAGTAATATTCCATTATATAAAAATGCCACAAATTTTTTTATCCAGTCCTCAGTGGATGGAGATTTGGGTTGCTTCCACAATTTATCTATTACAAATTGTACTGCTGTAAACATGGGTGCACATATATCACTGTGATATGATGTTGTCAAATCTTCTGGGAAAATACCCAGAAGGGGAATAGCTGGGTTGAATGGAACCTCTAAACCTAGTTTGCTGAGAAATCTCGCAAACTGATTTCCACAGTGGTTTCACCCATTTGCATTCCCACCAGCAGTGTAGAAGAGTTCCTATTTGTCCATAGCCTCACCAGCCTTTGTTACTGGTTGATTTCTTAATGCTAGCCATTCTTACTGGGGTGAGATGAAATCTCAATGTTGTTTTAATTTGCATTTCTTGAATGACTAATGATGTTGAACATTTTCTCATTTATTTATTTGCCATGTGTATTTCTTTATCTGAGTAGTGTGTATTCATCTCAGATGCCCATTTTTGGGTGAAGTCTTTGGTTTGAGGGGTGTTGCTGTTTTTTCAATTTGTTATATGTTCTAGATAGAAGACCTTTGTCTGAGGGACAGTCAGCTAAAATTTTTTCCCAATTTGTGAGTTTTCTTTTTACTCTCCTGGTAATTTCTTTAGATGTGCAAAAACTTTTCAGTAAGATGAGATCCCAGTTGTTGATTCTTTGAAGTATTTCCCATGTGGTTTGGTTTTTGTTCATGAACTGTCTGCCTACCCCTATGTCTTCAAGATTTTTACCTACTTTCTCTTCCAATAGATTTAGTGTTTCTGTTTTAATATTAAGAACAGTGACCCATTTTGACTTGAGTTTAATGCATCTCAGACTTGCGTCTATTTCAGTCTACGGCAAGTGGCAAGTTAATTTTTCCTAAGATGTAGTTATTCCTCTTGACCTCTGCTCTTCACCCCTCCAGCAGCATCTAACCCAAGTCAGTCTAACCTCTTTTCCACAGCTACAACAATCCTTGTACTGCTGAAATCAGTAGTGGTCCACAATCTCCACCTACCAAAGGAAATAATTTTTGTCTTTAATCTGTTTACCTTTCATGGTCAAGCTTCTTTTAGCTTCTGATAAATTACTCCTTCCAAGAGGTTTATAAAGCCTCTTGCCAGTTTTATAAACCAGAACCAGCTCCCTCAAAGATCTGAGGCCAATAACTTGAAATGAAGCCAACAATCAAACAGGAAATCAATTTTCCATTCTTTGTTGGAGAGTAAGGGGCTAATTTCAATTGGCATATATTTCCATACTAAAGGTAACTGAGTATGGCAAATTAGCAAACACAAATTTCTGTGTCCCACCCTAGTGCAGGATAGCTCTCCAACCCCTCGTGCTTCCTGCAGAATGCAGTTCCGATGTTGCCTGGTCTTTGTACCTCACTGCACTTTTTGTTGGTACCGGGAATCAAATTTAGCACCTTGTGCTTGTCAGACAGGTGCTTGTGCTGCTGAGTTGTATCCCTCTACCTGTGCCTCACTGAAAGAGCCTTGAAGAAAGTCTTTCTTACTTGTTCAACATTGGCTAGGACAGATTTGAACTCCACATTCCCAACATGTACTACAATGTTCATAGGAGCATCATTTAAAATAATTCATATTGGAAATTAACCAAGTGTTCATAGCCAAGAGAGTGGGTTTGTAATTCATGGTGTATTCATAAAATAATTATTCAACCTTAAAAAAGAGTAGTGCACAACTACAGATAACAACATGAATCAGTTTTCACAAATATACAAAAGAAAATAGTCCCAAACAAGCACTTACTGTTTGATTCAACTTGTATGAATGACCAAACAGTTTGAGCTCATCTGTGATTTTAGAAATCAGGTAGTGATTACACTCGGAGGGAACAGTTTAAAAAGGGTTACTGAAAAGGTTCTACTCATACTCTGTTGATCAAAACCTGATCAAGGTGCTTGCTATCAGACTTTATTCAGATCATGAAAATTCAGCACAATACGTGGTTGTGAAGAATGAACTTTTCTTCATAGATGTTCTATTTAATGTTTTAAAAAGTCACCCAGGGATCTTGTTAAGTACACAGACTTCAGTGCTGTGTTCCTGGAGTTTCTGGTTTTGAAAATCTAGGATGGGACTAGGACAGGATCATTTGAACAAGCAGGTGGTCTTGGCACACTTTGAAAAAAAATATTGCTTTAGAGTGCTGTGAGGTAATGAAGCTCCACTTAGAGAGTCTGTCAAGGAACCAATGAGAAAAATAGTAACATTTAAATACAACCACAGGAAATTTATTGAACAGAACTCTACCGACTCTAGTGTTTTTGGTACCTTTGTACCAAAAGCTTAAAAATCAAAAGAGCTTTTGACTCCAGTCTTAGACAAACTAGCATACCATTTTTGCAGAGCATTCTGACTTTCCCTGGCATAGGAATTTGTGGCATTGATATGGTATTGAGAAAACAGAATACCCTACATTCAGCAAATTTTGAAGGCTGAGCCAATGTGATGTAAACTCATGCTCAGAATTAGTCATCCTGCCGTCTTCTCAGTGCTAGGATTGACACAGTCATTCTGGCATCACTTCTAGGCCATTTGTCATACATCATGGTGAGTAGGAATTTGGTGCAATATATTGTGAATTGAGCATAACCAACCTATTCTGAAAGGTGCTGCATAAGCTGCTAGCTGCTGGGGGTTCATGATTCTACCAATTGAAACCTTGAGGGCAGAATCTCCATGAAACAATAGAAGCAAAGCAAGGAGAGTTTCACTTCTCCTAGGTCTAACTGCGTGTGTTACCGGAACCACACTGGGGCACACAGGAAAAGAGATGACGACACAAGATATCCTGCCTTATTTACTCTCTAATGACATGCAAATTGCAGGAACAGTTTTACAAGTGCTCTAAGACAATAAATTATGGTTATATACTGATTATAAGACACTAAAACCCATAATTATTAGTGTAGGGAATAATAAATATCACCGAACTTACTCAAATGCACGTCTCAAAGCTATGCTTCTTCTTCTACTCCTTTTCCGACAACTTTCCTTCTAGCATCTCTCTTATACCATATCCTGTATTTTCCCTATAGAGTAATAGGTATTGAATCCATAGTTCACTTACTAGTCAGGGGATTTTCTAGTTTGTCTTTTGATACATTTTAAAACTAATCCATTTGTGTTTGCTACTTTTAAATCCTCAGATGTCTTTTGAATCATTTGATTTCCCCCCTCCATTGGCTGTCGGTTTGGTTTTGAAAGAAGTAAATCAATACTGTGCCTTAAAAAGCCACAGCACTGTTGTCAGTAAATATATTGCATTTGGTTTCTTTTGGTCACTAAATGTTGCTTGCTATAATACCAGTGCCTCCACTGCTACATCAGGGGAAGAAAGATGCTATTTTGAGCTAGGAAGCGAAGATTGATTTCTTTTCAGATATAATATATATCTTATATATTGCATCTAACTGTGTTGTCAGAATTCATGGAAACCTCCATTTTCTCATTTGTATGCCATCTAGGTATTGTCTTTGTTTCTTTAGCTTATATTCTACTAAATTCCAACCGTAGTCATTCACTCAAACATAGATCTTAACGTGTAATGTGCGAGTTCCAAAACACGATCTTTATAATCAGAAAGCCTATCTGCGCTGTAACTCATTTTAACCTCTCTGACTTTTTTCTTCTCTCACCCATCAAACAGGAATATTAGCAATAAGCACATTTTGTTATATTGGTAATCCAGGACATAATGCACGTGAAACTGTGAAATGAAAGCAACGTGCAGATGCTGGTGATTTCCGCATGTTTCAGAACAGCTAGGCAAAGATTGTGTCATTAGAAGCCTGGGTGATTTGCCTCCAGGTGCTCCTGTCTGCTGTCCTTCATATAGGTGGAAGACACAAAAGGGTCACTTGGATTAGTCATATGACCTGGCCCTGCATGTAAGAATACACAGAGCCACAAAAAACCTGTGTTCCAACTGCTGAGATCCCAACGTACCATTCTCAACTTTTTTCCTCCTTACTGCAGAGATGCTCGGAAGTCTCTTTCAGTCTCACAGCATGCCACCTAAGTCTCTTTTCCATCCCTTTCAGAAGATGGCTTTTACTTTCATTTCTTATTTAATAAATAAGAACTGGGATGAGAAATCCAGTTGATTTCTACTAAACTTATCCTTGTAGAACTCCTATTTCCTTGGCAAGAAAGCTAGCCCTGTAACTCCACCTCTCACTTTATGCTATACCCTTTCAGGGAACAGTTAAACACATTAAAGTTGCTTCAGCTTAAGAAAAACATTTTCCCTGAGAAACACATTGATCAAATAGAAATTTACCTTCCTCTTCCCCTTCACAGTCAAATGTTCTGGCACATTCCACATTTAATACCTCCACTTCTTCCTACTCATTCGCAGCCCACGGCAATCTGGCCTCTTCTCACTGAAGCACCAACAAACCTCTTATCTTTAGAACAAATGAAAACATTTAAGACCTTAGTTTCCTCAGTCTAACAATGTCTTTGATTTATGTCCTTTACCTTCCTTGTTTTCAGATAAAAGTAAACTATTGATGTAAAATGTGTAATAAATATGTAATGAACAATTCGATGCCATTTGATGTCCTTTCTCATTGCTGAGATAAAATACTTGGTGCTCAAAGTTAAAGGAGGAAAGGTTTATTGTACCTCATAGTTTGCTGAGGCTTCAATCCATTACTGGCTGGCTCCAAAAGCAGGGAGGCATGTCAGAGTGCAGCAAAGCACCAAAGCAGCAAAGAAACAGCTGGCAGGGACTCTTTCTGTCCCTTATAGCCTATCCAGGCTGCCCACCATAACGGGCCACCTTACCAGGGCGGGGGTGCTCCCTTTGTCCCAGCGTCAAATTCTTATTCTCAGCATCGCACACCCTCGATCCAGCCACCTCTAAAAAGCTCCACCTCTGTCTGCATGAAACTTTGGGGGGCATCTAGATACAAACCAAAGTATTTGGTATTTTCTCAGAGCTGTGCACCCAACATTTCTACCTTCTCGCAAAATATATCCATCCCTCCAAAGCAAAATCATTTACCCATTAAATAATTTCTCCTTTCTTGCAAATTCTACTCCTAGACCATGACAATCACCAGTCTGTAATTTGTCCCTGTTTTTATATCTATTCTGAACATTTCATACAGATGACATTAGGAGGTATGTAGTCTTTTGTTTCTGGAGTCTCCCACTTGGCGTAACATTTCACAACAATGATCCACATTGTATCATGTATATACCTTACGATGGTTGAATGATATCTCATTGTATATATATGTACCATAATTTGTCTATTGCATTAACTTTCCAGTTGCTAGACAGAATACAAGACACCTACAACTTAAAGGATATGAGGTTTATTTTGGCTCATGGTTTTCAGAAGATTCAGTCTGTGATTGATTGTCCTGCTTTGAGGTAGAAATGTCACTATGGAAGGAACATGCCTCACTTCGTGGCAGGTGGGACGCAGAGAGAGTAAGGAGAAGCGAGGGGCAGAACACACCCTTTTAGGTTATGTCCTCCTGACCCACTTCCCTCCAGGTTCCACTTCCTGACAACACATTCAGCCATGAGCTCATCAACGGATCCACTGAGTAAAGAGAACAGAGCCTTCATGATCCAACCGCCTTCCCAGAGTACCGATTCTGAATACTTGATCTCATGGATGGACATTTTAGGTCAGAACAAAATTCTGCACCTGGCCCCCAAAAGATTTATGATAATCTTATTATGTGTAATTTAGTTAGTCCATGTGTAAAACCTGACAAAATGCAGTTCCCATACCAAAGTCTCTGTCCAGAGGACTCAAGCTTCAGCAGTAGCTACAACATAAAGTTTCTTACACAAGAAAAATAGAATAAATAAAATCTAAAAGAAAACACAGTCCTAGTATTGCTGAAATGTCCATGTGCAAAATCTCTGAGACTCAAAGCAAACTATTAGCTGTGAACACCTGTAAAAATAAAAAAGTTAAATACTTCCAACATACAATGGCACAATGTAAACATTTCCATTCCAAGAAGGAAGGACAGGAGGGTAGAATAGAATCAGACCAAGCAACATGGAAACCCAAGGCAAACTGGAGCGTCATGTCTCATAAGCAGGGCAGGTTGTGATGAGTTGTGAGCTCTAAATGACTTGAGCAGCCCTCTCCCTATTGCCTAGCTGGTTGCAGCCCTTGGGGTTTCTCATTTGGGCTGGTTCTTATCACTATATGCAATTTTTCTCAGAAGAAATTCCATGTTCCTGGCGTCTCCAGCTTCCCAGGGTCTCCACTGCACCTTCAGGTTCACTCTCACAGCCTCAGCTATGGCTCCAGCTGCAACTCACAGCAGAGACTGTGAGCCATCACACATCTTGGCCTGGTCTCTGAAGGCTTCTGAAATCTGGATGGAACACCCCTTCTCCATTGATGCTTAGATTCACAATGCCTGAAAAACCAGCACCAAGTGCATGATGCCAGGGTGTGTTACCAACTCAAGCAGTAGCCTTGCCCTCTTGGAAAATGGCTCTAATGACCTCTGCATGCTTCAGTGGCCAAACTCAGGGAAATATTCCTTTAGATAGCCCTGAGTGAGTGTGGTACACTGGGTCTTTCTCCTCAAGGCTGGCTTTCAAGGGTGTTTACCCTTTATGGCCTGGAACTTGGGATGTGTGTGGTCCGACCATTTCCTAAAGAAATCCTGCACATTTGTCTGATTCAAAATATTTGGCTTTTTAAAATATATTAACCTTTTCAGAAACCACTCTCCTCTTGACCCCACCTTTACACACACATTGTTTCAGGGCTGGGTGCATTTTGAAAGAAAGTTATTAATATATGGTGATGATAAATAATAATTATATTTGCTCTAGGGAACTACAACATATTGTCTTCTTCTTTTAATAATTCACCTCTGCATTTTGCTCCTAGACTTCATTATATATTTAGCTAAAATCAACCAGCAGTGGCCATACCACTGTGTGAACACTGGGCAGTCTTGAAATTTCCTCCACCAGATCCACTAGTCTTCCACCTTCAAATTCATGCTCACACAATGTCTTAGGACAGGGACAAATGTAGCCGAATCCTTTGCCGGAATAAAACATGCATGGCCTCCAGTCTAGTTTCCAATACAGTCCTCATGTCCTCTGAAGCCTCCTGAGCCTGACATGTAAGGTCTATTTCCAATCATTGTGTTCCTTTATGAGCCAACCATAATCTTCCTCCAGTGTCCACTTACAACAATCTACAGTTTCTCTTCTGCACATTTCCAAATCTTTCCAGCTCCACCCACAAACTGGTTCCAAAGACGTCCAAATCATGTGGCTACGTATAGTCACAAAAAAACGTCACTTCTCTGGTATCAATTTTCTCTATTAGCCACTTGCCCATCACTGGGACAAAAAGCTGAACACCCATAACTTAAAGGAATAGTTGATTTTGATTCATGCTTTACTGGGTAAGTCTGTGCTTAACTGAACCCAAGACAGAAATGGCGTGGTAGAAGACCCTGACAGAGGAAAGCCAGGAAGTAGAGAGATAAGTGATATGTAAAGGACAAGCATAAACCAGATTGTGTTCCAGTGACCTCCTTCCATCCAGACCCCATCCCCTAACAGTACACCCAGCCATGAGCTCATGAATGAATTAATCCTCTGAAGAGATGTTATCCCATGATCCCATCACCTCGACAAAGTCCAGCCTCTGAATACATGAGACTTTGTGGGAATGTTTTAAATATCAGTCATGACAGTTATCCATTCATCTCTTCTTGTATTTTAACACACAAGTATGTGTTTTGCTTACCTTCTCCAAGCTCAACATTTATAATAATTTTTAAGGTTCACCTGGATTACCTTATGTACTAATGCATGATATAAAGCATTTATAATACTAGAGAGAGAATATATTATCTCCGTTCCTCTAGAGAACCCTAACCAATATACTTGTCATACACACACTTGAAATGCATCGTGAAAGGCGGGTGTCAGTACGCTTTCCAAAGGTCGTAGCTGCTGCTTTATTTCCTTCCCAGTAAATGGCACTTCCATGTTTTCTATATTAAAAACCAACATTTGACCTCTGATCTATTCAGCTCCCTTTTCTGCCACATCTAATCACCAAATTTCATTCAGTTAATCACTTTACTATATCTTGAATCCAATCCATCAACCTCATCAACATTAACCTTGCGCAATCTACCTTCCTATATTGTGTGGCTTACAAATAGTTTCTTACCAAACACACATGCGTCTCGGTACAGTTTATTTTACGCACTATAGCCAGAGAGATCTTTCTAATGTATGGCTCTTGCTGTACCAACCCAAAACGGAATATCTTCAGTACTTCCATATTACCCTCTGGCTGAAATACAAACTCCTTAAAAATGCTTCTTTGGCCCATCAAAAACTGACTGTGCTAATTTCTCCCATCTCATTCCTGGCCTGTTTCCCCAGTATTCTGCATGTCATGCATAATCGATTAATTTTATCTGGAGAAGAGGCCACATTATTTCTATCTTTTCTTTTCTATGAGGTCTTTGTAGGAGCTGGTTTTTCTTTCCTCACACAAAAATCAAGCGTGTGCTTTTGTGTTACTGAATACTTCAGGGTACGTTCCATTCTGGTCTTATTTGAGTTTTATATCCTGCACTATTATTCAATGCACTGCGTTCATTACTCTGTCTTCTATGAGACTGGCAATCCCTGTTTGTATTTACCAGATACTCTGTGCCTGTTCTGCAACTTTTTTGAGACTACCAAAACACAGTTTTACAGCAGTTCCATTACTTTGGATGAAAGTGATTTTCAGAGTTATGTATTCCTTTAGCATTATTTATTTATTTATTTATGTACTTCTGTATTGATTGATTGATTGATCATTTACTTATTTATTTATTGAGGGTGTGGAAAGTTTCTTTTAAAGATTGATTCCTGGACTCCAATTAATCATCCCACCTCCACACCTCTAACCAACATACAAGAGAAGTTCTTTCATGGTGCTCTTGCAAAAATGTGACCGTTGGGAATTTAAATGGGAGGTCTATAAAGGAAAAAGGCAATTGTGCCATGCTGAGTCTATTGTCTAATTGAAATTCAAAAGCATAAAAGTTGTAAACCATTAGTAAGTGTGCTTTATTGCCATAAGGAAGTATTTTGTGGACATATTTTGGACAATGAATGGTAAGAGTGCTGGGATCTAGATGTTAGGAGGTCACAGAACAATTTGAATCCTACTCACCAGTATATTAGTGTTCCACCGTGGGAGAGACTAAGTCATAACAGGTTCTCTGATCACTGGAATGAATGCTACTGTGAAAATAGCCCGTAGGACTCTGTTTGCCTCTTCTGCTACATGGAGGAGCTATGAGAAAATATCAGTAATTAAGTAGACACCAAACTGGAGCCACCTGGGTCGTGCAGTTCCCAGCCTCAAGATCTGTAAGAAATGAATTTATTATTATTTTTTTTTTGCAAATTACCAAGGTTAGGGTATTTTACCCTAGCAGCCCAAATGGACTAAGACACTACTCATGACTTTTCAAAGGTTATCATCAGAAAATGCCAAAAAAATAAGTTTTTCTGAAATATTTTGGAAATTATCGCCAAGAAAACAGTAGAATACTGGGTAAATCAAAAGCCACTGTGGAAGTGCTAATGTCAGGGTGAAAAAGAATGGATTAAATTGGAAATGAATACTCTGATTTCACTGTTCAGTTTGAATGAAGCAATAAAACAGTGAAACTGATGAAAAAGAAACGAGACTTTTTTCTTAAATGATCCACATTTCCAAATCACCCACATGTGAGTTTGAAAAAGTATAGTGTTCTTGGCATGTGAAAAAAAAAACTTAACAGCACTGTTTTATCCTTTTGAAGACCACAAAAGGCACATCAACATATTCTATAATTTAACACTTAAAATTGCCTTGGATTATGTAAATCTCCTATGAAACATATTTTACCAGAGATGTTCTATGGTGTAACTGGAAGACCCTTGTATCACTAGTCATGTGACCTACACTGTGGTCCCAGACTCACAACTATGTAATTTTGGTATATGTCCTGCCAAAGCGAGCACACAGCTATGTAATTCTGGACAAGTCATCTAGTTTCCAGTTTCTCTGTGGCTCATTCTCCTCTTCTATGAAACATTAAGTGGTTTTGGACTAAATGGTCTCTGAGGTCTCTTTCATCTCAAGTTCTAGTGTGGAAGAAAATTGAAAAGCAAATGTACTTTTCACTAAAATAATTACTTGCTATTGAGGATAATTGCTTCCTTTTGGTAAAAGGACATGCTCATTATACTCATTTTTATGTGTGCAGCACTGTTTTCTATTTACACAGTGTGCCTATAAAGCCATGTGATACTTTTTGAACAAACACAGAAGCACTTATTCTTGCAAATGAATCTTGTTCTATCTTAGGTGGCTGAGTCCACAGCTTGCAGATTGATTCTACTGTTGCTGAGATTATCAGATTGAAACCCTTAAGATTATCTTCCAAGCTGCAAATGCATACTTTTGAACTCACTGCATGTTTTATGCATTTATTCACTTATCAGAGATATCCTCACTAGAGATAAATCATAATCTTTTTACTCTTTTGACATGTTTTGTAACAGTAAGAAATCTTACATAGCCAGGAGAGGACATGAAAATTCAGTGATAAAGGTGGATAATAGAGCATTTGGTTTCTCAGTTGTGCAGTTTAATTATGACATAAAAAGATGGATTTTCTGTGTGACTTACAAAATAGTAATTTTTTAGACAATCTCAAAAGAGTAATTTTGAATGAGGTTTGAAATACATCAGCATATTTAAAATAAATATATGCATTCTCTTGGGAAAGGCTTTAAAGTATAACATTCTCTGATTATGTAAGTTCTATGCTGGCTTTTTAAAAAATCTATATCATTACCTTATAAACAGGCATATTCATAATAAATATAAAACTGAAATTTTTGTTGCAATGAACAAAACTATATGATATAATTTTATATTCTTGCAATTCCAATTTCTCCCATAATTCTCTTCTTAAATCACCTTCATCTCCAAACTCCAGACCTAAATATATAAATAAATGAAAGGGTCATTTACAAATTCCTTTGACAGGGTTACCTTGAAGCTTTGTTAAGAATAGAGAGTAAGTGGGAATTGATTCCTGTGGCTTATACTGGGAAACTGCATGTCAGGTTCTTCTCAACCCTGTAGCAAGCCCTTCACCAACCTAAACACAACTGTCCTTGAAAGCAAAATCACACTGAAAACATAGATAAATATTATCATTCATTTTGATGTATTTATTGTAATTTGATTATTGTGACCAAGGTTTTCTTATCATGGGACATAGATTGAGAAAGTGTTTATTCATTGGTATCTGCTACTTGTTTTCTCGTGTTTACATGAAAGATAACATGAAATTCCCAACTCAATCAACCATGTACACTTATTTCTTAATATAAGACAAGACAGATTGCTATCATCAACATCTTCAGCTTTCCGGTGTGAAAACCGATTTTTAAAGTTTTGATAAGGGTAAGAAATATTTAAGGAAAGAAATATTTAGAAATATCTAAAACTCAACTGAATTACCTTCTGTTCTCAAATTTTAACCCATTCCTCTGTCATCCGATCTGATCCCACTTTTTGTCCTTAATTTAATCACTCATTTAGATTTTAAATTCTACCATGCTTTTTCCCACTACATTGGAACCAAATTAATTTAAATAGAATTTGTTTATTATTGTTTTTAATACGATTTCCTAACACATTCCACCTGAAATCTGGTTCAGAGGAAAAGATTTGGTAGATTTCTCATCTGGATTTTGGTTTTATATCGTCATCCATAGAGTCAATATCCTGTTATAATGATCAATCATGGGTTTGTAACTATTTCCTAAGAGAAAAAGTATATAATACGTGGGGAAAATTGAATACTGTGCAACATATTTTTTATTATTTTCAAAGTTTTTAAAAGCAACAAGTTATATTCTGTACACTTACAAATTTTCTATGATGAATATGGTCACTGTATATACCTACAGTGTACAAATAAAATCTGATTGGAAGAAAAAGAAAACATATTGGTACATGTCTGATACATAATATATAATCCGTTGGAAAAAATCCTCACTACCATATGTTTTACCCATCAATTTCGCTTGAGAGTGATACCTAATTCACTTGCATCACTTCAGCTTCGTGTTCACCCTCAAAGTTAGTTTTTGAGCCATCAGTTTAAAAACGAGTAACATTGATAGAGACTTCTGGCAATTTCACACTCACTCATAGCCTTACACTCTTTAGGGACTGTTCATTGGTGTTGAATCAACATATGTTACATTAAAACACAGGCCTCTCTCATCTCTAATACAAGACTAGATCTTTGGGTTTTGACAACAGTTCTCTTCAGCCTAGATTTGCCAATTGTCAGTCAGATTTGTCCACTTGGAAGTATTCTCAGAATTAACATTAGAAATCAGCCCTTTTCACTCCAAAACTTGGTCTTAGGTGTTTTGTTTGGCTGACTTTGTGATATCTTCATTAAAAAAATTGTTGGTATGGTTTTGTGTTTAGGATACGCATGACAGCAGTGATTATTTAATTGTTTATTTTCTGATGCTGAAATACAATTAATATCCAAAACATTCTCCAGTAGTATAAGGATTAAATATTTTACTATGTTGCAGCTAGACACATTATTAAATCTTATTGAATTATTGGTATTCTGATATGTAATGCTTAATTTAAATTGGTAAGTGTTGTAAACATATAATAGGTTTCACTTATTAATACAATGTTTTTATTGGCTCAGAAAATAAAATAAATATCTATAATTTGTTCATATTCCTGTGGCAATTCATGTCTTTTTTTAACTAGATTTTCCATTTTATGACAACATTATTCCTTAGGTATTGGAGAACAAGTCATAGCCAACTCTTCTTAGAGTCTCTTCAGAGAGTCTCTGCGCTACAGATTCCCCTGGAGGAAGTGAAAGAACTTCAAATGTTTATAACCTATCATGTATCTTAACATACTAGTAAGTACTGAACGCATTCTATTCCTTTCACTTTGTTAGATTATTTGCACCAGTGTTACAAATGTGAAAAATATCAGAGACAACATTAAACCCAACAGTATTAGAAAGTGTTAAGCACTAACATATGGAATTCATCTGATTAAAAACATTTTGTACTATAATTTGTATTATCTGTAGTATTATTAAGCATAGTAGTGTATAGTTTATTTCCACATTATAATTTTTTTCAGAAAGCAAACACTAAAATTTGTTAAAAATGAGGCTTCAGGGGGTATTCTGACTTATATAATTGAGTGAAAAATGACAAGGTAATTTTCTAATCTAATTTCCCATAAAGGTAACCAAACTTGAGTTTAAAAAATGTACATAGAAGATGAGAATAAAAGAAGAGAAAGAAAATAAATGTGATTACAAGATAAAAAGGAAAAGAGAAGAATATTCGAAATTACCTGAATCTACTGCAGCTTGAATCATTTTTGAATAGTTCAAGTCTACAGCATCCAAAATTTTTTAAAGACAGAGTATCTATAATGAAAATATGCTTCAAAATTTCCTTTGACTTGTCATGTGTTTAATAACCCATCTAGGTATCTTGAGTGGACTCATGTTTCTGGTCTAAAGGAAACTGATTTAGGGGAATTAAGAAGAATCTGGAAAATCATTTAACTATGACTTCTGCAGGGGCCCAGATATATGTGGGCATGATTGGCCAACAGAGGGGTAGACTCACAGATGCCCATTTGCAAGATAAGTAGGGCCAGGGATATAGATCAGCGACGCAAGCACTTGCCTGGCAAGCTCAAGGTACTGAGTTCTATTCCCAAACCAAAAAGAAAGAAAGAAAAAAAGAACAAAAGAAGGAAAGGAAAAGGAAAAGGAAGGAAGGGAGGAAGGAAGGAAGGAAGGAAGGAAGGAAGGAAGGAAGGCAGGAAGGAAGGAAGGAAGGAAGGAAAAAAAGAAAAGGTGAATAGCAAGGAAACTTCGTAGGAGAAAACACACTCTTGGAGACAAAGGAACTTTCTTGATAAAAATGAAGAAGTTTGTAATAAAGATTTAGCTCTTGGAAAAACTATCCAGATTCTGAGGAAAAACAAAAAAACTGGTGATAGTCGCTAGATTCCTCCTTGAGTCTTATGAAAAATTAAGGAAGATGAAAAAAAAATTGTACAATTGTGAAACATAGGTATGATTGGGGTAGTGTTAGTAACCTAGAGGGTCAGGTCTTCTTCCAAGAGTACATTGGTGTGTCTTTTGGGAACTGTAGAGCAAAAGCAAGAGAGAGTTCTCGTAGAGCCCAGGAGGTGTGAAGTGCAGCAACACTGTGAATATGATGAAGTAAACATGCCCCAGAGCACACAGGAGAGTCTCTCTGGAAACTTCAGCAAATCCTTAATGGAGGTCATCTGAGTCAGGCCAGTCACCACACAGTCTCTTTGTCTATGAGATGTCCAATCCCATTAGCTCCTTAATAAAAAAAAAAAATTAATTTAAAATATTAAACATTAGATACTACCGACAAGTACTAATAAAGTTAATAAAAATAAATAAATAGTAAAATGCATGTCAAAAAAAATAAATAAAATAAAATAAAACAACCCTGAGTTCGATCCCCAGTACCGCAAAAAATAAAAATAAAAAAATAAATAAAAATTAAAAAATGCATGTCAAACCTGTAAGAAAAAATGTTCTATTAAAAATATCAATTTGTTTCATTTCCCAGCCTCCTTCAGGATCTCTCCTCTTGTAGTTCTCACATCAGAATCCAAATGGCATGGAGACCCCATTTCTGAATTTGAGCTAGGATATAGTAACACAGTCTGCTTTATCAGCAGTAAGAAGAACGCGATGAATTTGGTGACTGTCAAAGGTCTGATGGTATAAAATCATAAACTTGATCATAATCTTTCATAGGTAATCAGCTATAAAAATGTCTTTAAATTTAATTTATTCAATAACAATCACTATTAAATTTATTGTTTCCATATATATATATATATATATGAACTTCCTTAATCCTCACTAAAATTTGAAATAGTTTATTATAATCCCTGTGGCACAGATGAGGAAAATGAGGCCTGAGTGACAGTACCCCTGCCCTAAAAATTCATGGATATGGAATTTGAATTGAGATAGGCTGGTTCCCCAAGCCATGCCCTTCCCCCAGGTAGTGCATTTCCTGGATAAATCTCCAGACCTTCTACAAGATTTTTTAAAATACTGTTTCTTTGGTACTAGGAATTGAACTCAGGACCTTGCACTTGCCAGGCAGGTGCTTTTGACGCTGAGCTATACCCCCAGCCCCAAGCTCTACAGGATTGTATCAACTTCCCTACAATTCCCCTGGGACAAGGACTCCTTGGTAGTTAATAACCACCATAATTGCACAAATGTTTGAGGATATCCCAGGGTTCCAGAATAATTGACAAAGAAGAGTGCTGTTTCTGAAGTCATGATCTCTGCATGTTCCGTGGGACATTTTGAAACAGCAATAATCACAGCAATAATTGAGGCCTGAGCAGGGGGCTTGGTTTGTATTTGTCAAGATCTCTCTCACAACCCCCCAGCCCCCAACTCCTTATTTACCTTATGTTACAGTTATTTTCCTTTATATCTTTAGAGGGAAAAAATACTGAATTTAATTTCCCTTCCAAAAATGCTCTGTATTATTAATATGGAAATACTTCCTACACTATTAAGGGTGAAACATAATAAGCAAATGGTTTCATGCTTGGGAAAATCTTCCGTCCCCCGGATCTATAAACTTTCAGAAACGAGGCAGGAATTCTAATGTTTTCTTGTTAAACTCCATAAAGGTTACTTTAGTAAGTAACTTAGAAGTTACAGGCACATATTACTGTGGAGGGAAAAGTAATTTGTTGTAATCATTTTTAATTATAGTTATTTTTAATTATCTTTGCAGTATGTGTAAACATTAAAAATACAAACAGTGCTGCTATATAGCACAGATGGTTGGTGCTGTTACCCAGGCTGTCAAGCACCATTTGAACACCACTGCCTCCTTTTCCCTAATTGTAAGAAAAAGCAATAAAGTTGCTTCTTGGAAACTATTTTCATGTTTGAGAAAACGTGTTCCTAAGGATGGGAGAGTATGCTGTAGAAATCCTTGTCTGTTCTTCTCTCCCTCCGCGATGTTTTTTGAATTCCTTTCCATTTGAGACCCTCTTCACACTGAAAGGTTCTGGGGCACCCAGTGGCCAGCCTAGATATACCCATATGGTTGCTCCAATATAATCAAACAGTCAAAGCCTAAGATGGTCTTTACGAAGTCCCTTTTTAAACCTTAAATATGTGAAATGACAATCAGAAGTGTGCATATGGACCAGTGTTCCAAATACCTGTTTTACTGAAGTACACAAACAATAACCAGGGTAAAGCTGTTTAAAATTCTAAAGTTTAGTGACAGTAGTTCACAATAGGAACACACAATTAATGAAAATAGCTCCATTTTTTGGCATCTAGCATCAGAACTATTTTATCTGCCACCTGGTGGTCAGCACTGGAGTGGACTTCACTCTCTGGGATGCCCTTAAATAGAAAATTTGCTCTGCGTATTTAAAGTCGAAAATCAAAATCTACTTCATAATCCGATGTTAAACCTTTCAGATCAATGAAAAGAAACTGCTTTCTTTCTAACTTTGATGTTATTCGACACTATATATATATATATATATATATATATATATATATAATTGACTATGCAGACCTGCTGGACTGTCCATGGCCAAATTAACTGATACATGGCCACTCATCTTTCGTGATCAGCCTTACCTAGAAAATAAAATCCCCTATCTAAACATGGAATTATAATCAAAAATAAAATCTAGGGTTCTATAAAAGAAATTTTACTCATAATATTAAAAATAAACCTAAAATACTAAAAAGCGTATAGTCCAGAGGAAGTCCATATCACCTTTGGTGGTAATGAACAGAGTAATTGTTTTCTACACTAAAGCTCCAGCTTTGTAAACCATCATTCTGATGATTTGAGGTCGGGGGGACACAAAGAGCCTTGAAGAAAAATGTCTGTAATATTTATATCCCTACTTTGAATTCCCAGTGGTGTGTAAGTACTGCTATGGTCTAAAATTGTGTTAAAATCTAATGTCCAATGTAATTGCATTTGGAAGTGCACCAACTAGGAGGTGAGTAGGTCATGAGGGTGATGACCTCTTACATAGGTGCCTTAATGAAAAAGCCTAGAGAACTGTTCTTCTTCCACAATATGAGGAAACAGACAGAAGGTGCCATCAATGAACCGGGAAACAGGCCCCCACTGGACAATGAATATATCTTCACTTGGATCTTAGACTTCCCAGCCTCCAGAATGTTGAGAAATAAATTTCTATTATTTACAACAGTCTATGATATTTCATTACCAGAATCCAAACAGACTAAGACAGGAGCTAATCTGTAAAATGGCACACAAAACCAAGAGGCAACTATTAGATAATCTCTTGTCATAGGCAGATATGAAATAAAGTAATACATAAGGACAAGATTTGTACCGAAGCTTAGGAAGAATATTGTAAATCTGAAAAAGTTACCTTCTCTTTGCACAAAAGTAATTCTTAACAATTAGTATGGAAGTATTTAAAATCAAATTTTAATTTATTATTGAAGGTGCCAGAGGGTCAATCCCAGAAGTCGTGTATGTTTTTATCACAGGAACAAGTTAACAAAGACTGCCCTATAATTTTAGGTCCATTTTACGATAAAACTGCCCTTACAAAAAGCATGGTACTTTGCTCAAAATATGGATGGGTTTCTCAGCAGTATCCTCTCAGCTCTGGGAATGTGACATAGTCTAGTCCAGTCAAGATTTCAGGTACTGTTAACACATCCCATGATGAACAAACGTGGTTGGGTACATTAGCTGTTGGGAATAGTGATGCAATAAACATAGGCATGCAGTTATCTCTTTGATCCGAGAACTATATTCCCTTGGTTATATACCTTCATGTGGGAGTGTTGAACCCTATGATAATTGCATTTTTAGTTTTTTCGAGGAATCACCACACTGTTTACTGTAAGAGCTTAACTAACTAATACTCCACCAACAATGTTGTTATGGTTGATACATTGTGTCAACTTGAAAGTCTAGAGGTTTGACTAAGTGACTCAGCAGTTCTACATCCTGGGGTGCAAAGGACATACCCTTCCTGCTCTATGATGTTGTTCGTTGTGTCAATGTGAGAAGTTTAGAAGGTTAACTATGTGACTCAGCAGAGAGCCAGGATGCTTACTTTGTATTTGTCCTGAGTCCGCAAGAGGAGGGCACAGAGATTGTGTGAGTGCTACATGCCCCTTGGGTGGGGTAGCCTGCTTGCAATATAAGGGAGAGAAAGAAGCTTGCTCTTCTCCACCACGCCTCCCTTTTGCTCTTGCTTTTGCTATCTTCTGCTGCCATGAACTGTTGCCCTGCACCATGTGCCACTCTTCCTCGGAGCCAGCCAAGTATGGACTGAAACCTCCACAAACTGTGAGCTAAATAAAACTTTCCTTCCTTAATTTCGGGTGTCAGGTATTTTGTCTCAGCAATGAGAGAAAAGTAACCAAGACAAAGAACAGGCTCTATTTCTCTTATCCATTTCTTTTGCTTTTTTTGACAATCCCTATTTTAACTGGGATAAGACATCTTTTTGTGAATTGCATTTCCATTTTCCTGATAATTAACTTTGTCCATACATTTATTTGGCCATTTGTGTATCTTCTTTAGAGAAATGTCTGTTCAACTTGTTTGTTCATATTAACTGAATTTTTATTGTGTTGCTGCTGAAGTTGTTTGATTTACTAGTATATTTCATATGTTAATCACTTTTGGTTGAGTAGTTTTCAAACATGATCCCCCATTCTACAGGATATCTCATTACTCTGTTAATTGTGTTGTTCAGAAATGTAATAGTTTAATATAAATCTACATAGATATAACTTCATAGCTATAATATAGTTTTAACATATAGTTATATATAGTCAATTGTTGCTTTTTATTGCCTATCCAAAACAGAATTAATATCATCCAAAAATGAATTATCACCTATACAAATGTTTTCAAGTATTTCCCTTATGTTTTGTTCTTTTATATTTTCTGGTCTTATATTTAAATCTTTAATAGATTTTGAATTAATTTTTGTAGCTGTGGCAAGACCAAAGCTCAGGTGAATGCTTCTGCCTGGGGATATCCGGTATTTCCAGCCCCCTTTATTGAAGATGCTATCACACTTCCCTTTGTCCCCGACATCCCTTAGGGTTCACATTTAGTGATCACATTTTAAGATCAGTTAGAAGTTAATGCAAATTGTCATAATAGAAAATTATATTTCATTGAACGTCTTATTCAGATCACAAAAAATACTTAAAATAATAGTTAAAGATATCATAAGCTGACATTCAAAAATATAAACATACACAAGAAAAAAATAACACGTTGAAAAAGACCTCAAAATGACCATACATAGTATGTTTACTATATAGCCTAACAACTACATAAATTCTGACAAGAATCTCTTCGCAAATGTTTAACTAGTTATCCTATTGCATTCTAGAGTTCTCGACAACTAGGTGTGTACTTGTGTCTCTGAGATTCCTGTTGTCCTCGGGGTACTATTTTCTAAACGATTGTCCTCAGCTGCTCCCATATCACACTGAGCTCCAAATTTGCCCTGATAGAATAGATTTTGAATTCAAAGTAGGAAATGAATCTTCCATTTCTCTCATGGCTGAAAACTTCTGGTTACAATATGAGGCACATTAAATCTCCTGACCAGACTTTTGCCTAAGAAAGGCAGGTGGTTTTATCACTGTGAATTAGCCTTCACATTTTCATACCCATCCAGTAGACGATGCCCTGACATCTTTGCTTATAACTAAACAAACCCCAATCCAAGCTCCAACTTTTATTAACTCTATTTAGTTAGGGTATTAATTAGGATTTACTATATATCATTTTGCAAAAATATTTACTAGGTAGATTCACAGGATCAGAAGGGAAAGATCTCAGTAGCCTTCTACCAAATCGGAGGTAGAAAAATGCAAAATAGCATCTATATGCTGGAGGGCCAGAGGATCTAGTCAAAGATTGAAGACCTTGAGCTCACTGGAGAGTCAGGTATGCATCTGTGTTAGAACCCCGAAGAGTCTGGGTTGGAAGGTTAAAGAATCTGCACTGGGGTGAAGAAACTAGAGATGACCATCCAATGGCAATAGTGCAGACCAGCGCTCCTCCAACGAACAGGCTAAAAGGAAAGACTTCCACTTTCTTCCCCTTTTTATTCTGTCCAGGATATAAACCAATTGGTTGGTGCCACCTACTCTGGGGTGGGTCTTCCCCACTCACTTTGCTGTCCTGCATGCCAGCC
Organism: Dinomys branickii; assembly: GCA_004027595.1. NCBI lineage: Eukaryota > Metazoa > Chordata > Mammalia > Rodentia > Dinomyidae > Dinomys > Dinomys branickii. Next base: position 126,572 of record PVLD010001385.1, read on the forward strand.
ATCCACAGGCACATCAAGAGCTTTACCAATCTGCTAGTTTATTCAAATTGTTTTAACTTTCATCTGTTCTAATCAATTCCATTCCAAGCTTCAGAAGTTACAGAGTAAAAATTGTCTGAAAATATTCATCTAACAATAGTTATGTAGTTATGGATAGGGTTACATGTACATTGGCAAATATGGACTAGCTGTAATCCTAATAAATCATTTTACTTCCATGCAGAATTTCCTTTACTTGGTAACAGTTAGAAGTCCCACAGCCAAATTCCTGGTGAGCTCTCATGAAGTTTATAAGATGTTAGTGGTATGTATTTTTGTCAGAACCTTTCTTGACTCAGGTACATGCAACGTATTTTGTCTTACTATATAATATGCATCTTCGAAAGCTGTCTTAATCTGTAAAGTATGATCAAAATAAAAATATCCCTGTATAAGTAGTGCATAATATGGATTAAATAATCTCTGCACCTATTATTTCATCCTGTGTACTCTGAAGACAAACAGGAGCATTAGAGCACATGTTCTTTGTTCATGAGGATCACAGGTATGTCTGCATTTCCTCCAGCACATGCCAACAAACAAACCCCGGTTTGAAAATACAAAGCCACCAGTGAAATTTGGTGCGCATCAAGAATACATATCTCTTAAGAGTTGTCAATGGGAAAGGACAGGATTTTGACAGTTTTGGTATCTGGTTACTGCTTAAAGAAAACGAACATCGTAGTGGAAGAGGAGAGCTCTGGATAAAAAGTGAAGGAAGAAGTGAAAGACACAGTTAAGAAGGACCATTTTGAAGGAAGAGCTATAAGATGATATGTTCATGATAAGGGCCCCTAAAGGCACATTAGGATCTTGAAGGCAGAATTTAAAAGAAAAAGTGAATGGCCTGATGTCTGATTGAGAAAGTAACTGGGCACAGCGTCTTTCCGGAAAAAGAAAGAGATCTGATGAACCAGTGTTTCAGGAAGATTAATTTTGTAAGCACTGTGAAGAATAGATTGGCATGAAACCGAATTGAGAGAAAAGAGCTAGGAGTCTGTCGAAAGAACCCATGTGTGAAGTTATGAGAGCCAAGACAAAATGGTGACCACTGAAATGGAAACATGTAGAGGGTCATTATACGGAGCATCAGCAGTCTCCACTTTAAAGTAAATCCAGCTGAGAAGCAGAGGTTTAAACTGCCGGCGCAGCCGCACCAGCCATGCTTATAATAGCGCATATGTCATTATTTCCACAGGTAGAAGGGTTTACAAATAATGATCTTCATGTCTACAATTCCCTCCAATCCTGAAATGATCTCCCAGTTGCTATAATTTGTGCTCTGATGGCTTCATGAAAATGGTTATTTCTTGATTCTAATTACATTGGTGGTTTCTGAAATAAATAAAGGGCTCTATGTATTCTGTGAATTCGTTTTGCATTGACCTCTTCTTTAGGAGGGGTTTTGTCGTGTACCAGATACAGCATATGTCTGAAAAACTCCAAGATATATTATCTTGAAGTGCCTACCTAACGGTCGTAGTAACTGATATTTTTAAAGGTTACCAGCAATTCATACCTGAAACTTCCAATAGCATCATGCTTTGTAGTTATGGTGAAGATTGCTGGTGGTTTATCAAAACCTGTTTTTCTCTCTTCCAAGGAACTGAACTTGAAGACAATTCCCTTAGGTGAAGCTATGTGATGAGTTCTTTCCAATGAACTGTCTGTAGATTTGACATCCATTATTTCTAGACTGGGCCCATATAATAGCCTCCATCCACTCTTCCATACTATAAATTTCATAGAATGCATTCTATGGGTTTCAGTTTGAAGCGACCTTGGAAAACTCATGTCAAAGTTCTCAGGACCTCAATCAGTTTGAGTCTTGCAGTCTTGTACAGATACCTGTTCCACGGCAGATCTGTGGCAATCCTGGAATCTTACATGAAAGAAATATAAACTTCTTGTGCTTAAGCCATTATACAGTTTAGGGTATATTTGTTGGAGCAGTTACTCCGTTCTCAAGGGCAATAAATGTTAGATTAAGCATCAAATGCCAGCCAAAATTCAAAATGATTTTATAAAACATATATCTGATCTTCCAAGCTTGTGGTTCCTTCTGTGAACATCAAGCTGGGCAGCAGCTATCTGTTCTGTAGTGTTATGCTGAGTGTATCCAGAACACTATCAGTCAGTCTCACACTCTGGGTCCCAGAACCACTAAAACAGATAAAGCAAGTAGCAAGAAGCAGATCCAAGAAAAGGTGCAGAAATAAAGTCAATTAGTGAATCATATTAGATAAGCTTAAATGACAGATACGGGAATGGTAATAACAGATTTTAAAGGAACAGATTGAAACGTGTGGGTCTCAAAATTTTGTGTTGAAAAGGAGGACCTATTCTCGATTACTGATATATTAAATGCTTTCCTTTTTATTATACTGTAAACTTCTGATGTAAGGTATAGAAAGCACAACGTTTTAATGTAGTTCGATGAATTCTTGCAATGTAAATACACTTCTGGTCCATTCTCAAGCTCAGAGATAATAAGTCACTCACCTGACTTCTTTTCTATTTTTGACTTTGAATCGCTCATATTGTTGATTCTTTGTATTTGTCCTAGTTTTGTTTCTTTAAATTTTCCACCAATGCTGAAATAGGAAGCAAAGTTCCCATAGCTTAGCCACAAAATATTCACAAACACTCAATACATAACTTTTATTAATATGTTCTTACATCAAAAATATTTTCCCATATATATATATATATATATATATATATATATAACATCCAGCAACAGCAAATCTACATGCAGCAGTACTGTAATAGGTTTGCCAAGCAACGCTTAGCTAACACATGCACTTCACAATCTTTAGCATAGCAGTGCTTCACCACTACAGCTGATGCTATTTTAAATATTGAAATCACCAACAGAAAACAAACCAAAAGCAGTGAAAAATATGGCACTTACACGTACCAGCTTACAGAACAAAAGCTGAGTGAGAGGAAGAGTATACCCTCTGGTTTGTGCTCAACTTGACACACACACACCCTGTGACTCAGCTTTTGCACCACAGTTTCCCTCTGCAGAGAATGCTTGCAAAGGATTGGAGAAGTCTTGATTTTAGGGTTATAAATGAGTAACAGCAGACACGTACGTTTACTAATATGGATTTCATGGATAATGGAAAAAGGATAGATTATTTTGCTAAGGAATTTTAATCTACATTCATGAATTATATTATCATAAAATTTTCTGGTGATACTTTGGAGAGAATTTACTGTATTATGCTGACTACCAAAAGCTTTATCTGGTTTTTTGGTCCCTTTCCTCTATTTTTTGAAAGTATTTTTATAAGACCAGCATGGTTGTTTCCTTACTGATAAATATAGACCAGAGAAATATTTGTTTTGTTTGTTTTTTTGTTTGTTTTTTGCGGGACTGGGGATCAAACTCAGGACAGTGTGCTTGCCAAGCAGGCGTTTATTCCACTGTGTTATATCCCAGCCCCACCAGAGAAAAATTTGGACTTAAAGTTGGGTTTGTTGATGGCTCTTACCTGGTTTTGTTTGTTTAATAGATACAAAGCTAATTTTATTGGTTACCATGTGAGTTTGGATAATTGTGTTTTGAAAGAAAGTTATTTTTCTCTAATTGGTCAGAATTGTTGGTATAAGTTTGCTCATGGCCCCTTTTAATCCTTTTGATGTGAGCAGGATCTTCTGTGTCTCCTGTCCTTTCAATCTTCTCAATGCTAATTTGTGTTTATAGTTTCTTGTTAATCACTCTTAGAAGAAACTTACTAATTTTGTTACTCGTTTCAAAGAACCATGTTTTGAATTTGTTCATATTTTTCCAATTTCTATTTTATTTTCATCATTATCTCTCAATAATGGTACCTTTCATAAGTAGTTCATCTTTACCTGATATGTTTCAATATGCTGTTTTTGTTTTCATTTAAATTAGTACATGTTCTAATTTCTCTATTTTCTGTACCTATCAGTTTAAAGTGTATCTTTGTACTTTCCTATTATTTATTTCTGCATTGATCTAGTAGTGTTTATTGGTCTCATTTTATATCAGCTGAGTCCCTTGAAATTTATCTAGACATGAGTTTTCTGAATTTATTTATTATTTACTCATTAGATAAATTTTAGTGTATTATTGAAGTAGCCTATGTCACCTTCAGATTCAGTTCTACTTGTTGTAACAGTTACTGACGAGTGCTGTTTAATATCTGAGGAAGTGAATATGTTATTTCTCCTTTGAGATGTTTTTAATGTGTATGTTCTATTATGATGTTATGAGTTTCAAGCACTGTCTGGCATTCTTATACTTTTTTGTTGTATTTTTCTTGTATTACCATAAAATACCCTCTTTACATTATTAATACTCTTGCTTGTTTTAATATTATATTTCCAGCAGCACATTTTTGGTTAAGTTTCTGTGTTGTTTCCCTCATTCTTTACTTCCAGTCCATCCTTATATGGATATGTTGAGTATATAAAGAGGCAAATAAGTCATGATTTTAAAACCTGTTTATAAAACACTGTTTCTTCTTTGGATTATTTGGTTTATTTTTATTTTGGCCATTTATTTGAACTGCTTGTACATTTGGTTTTAAATATTTTGTCTTAATCATTGTTTTCCATTTGCTTCACTTCTTCCATGGTTTCTGTTGCTTATATTATTTTCTCTTGCTATTGCTCTGGTATGATTTTCTCCTGGTAGCATGTTGTCTTTCTAATATTGATATTTTTGTCACTTTCATGAAAATCCAACATCCTTCAGACATTGTTGTTCTAGGATGACATTATGGCCTATGTCTAAATGTAACCCCACAGCCTTGTGCAGTCATAGGTGGGACTTTTTCAGAGGAGGCTGGATCTAGAGTGTGTGTTGCTGGGCTTGAAGGTGTGTGATCACTAAATTAGTCTGCTGATTGGTTTGGCCCTAATCCTGGTGGCCCAGATGCAGTATAAAAATGGGCAGAAGGAAGTTGCCAAGGTCATTTGTTGTTTTCCTGGCTGGCTTGCTTTTGCTGTCTTATGATTCCATATATTTATCATTCTTATTTTGTCTAAAGAACTTTCATAACGTTTCTTTAACTTGTGCCTGATAGAAAACAATCATTTATTTTTTATTCCTGGATAACTAAAAAACTTTTTCTTTTGTTTTTGAAGATTTTGGTTCGGATTTTGTTGGGAGTTAGTTTTTCTGGAACTTTAAAGTTGAACTTTCATTCTATTCTCTTTCTTTTCCACAGTCTGTTCTGTTGTTGCTGACTTAAAAGTGCTCTGTACCTCTCTCTGTGTTTTCCATGGATTTTTTTTTCCCCTCTGGGTTTAGTAGTCAGTTTACTATGCTGTGCCCATAGGTATATTACTTCATAGTTGTCCATTTGGCATCTTTAGTCAGTGTGAATGTTTTTAGCCCACCAATTTCTGTTATTTTTCTTCACTGCTTTCTCATGTCTGTTACAGAAAGATTGATAGTTCATGGAAGGTTAAAAATGATCTTCTCTTGTACATGCCACTTGCCTTCTTTCAGTATTTCTCAGTCTTTGTTTTTTGTTGTTGTTGTTGTTTTTCGAGTTTCAGAATTTTTTTTTTTTTACTGATTTTTTTCTTTACTATTTATCCAATTGGTCACTATCTAAATACTCCTGGCTAGATAATTTAAGAAGAACAGAAATTTACTGTTCACAACTCTAGAGGACAGGAAGTATCAAGACTTTGGCCTCTGTGGAGAGCTGCTGTCTGCCTCTAAGATGCCACCTCAAATAACGTGTCCTCCAAAGTGAAGGACCTTGTTTCCTCATAGGACAGGCAGCAGGACAAAAGAGACTAAAAGCTCTCTGTCAAGCTGTTTTTATTATGGTTTTCTAAACAAATGCTAAACTTGGGATATTGTTTGTCCCCTTTGAAACTCACATTGAATTTTAATCCTCATTATGAAACAATGAGAGTTGTGACCAAGGGAGAATTTAGAGAGATGCTTAGAGCTCTTCTCAGGAGTGGGTTAATCCATTCATGTGATTAATGGATTGTGAGGTAACGGAGTGTCTGGAGAGCAGGTTTGGTATAAAAATAAGTGTTTGTACATATCTTCTGCCCTCCTTTTCTCTAGCTATGTGATGAAACTGTGTCTACAAGAAAATCATCTCAAAATGCAGCCCATAGATATTTTACTAGTACCATAAGCAAACACAATGTCCTAGTCAATGACATTGTATTATTAGCATAAAACATATTAAAACAGACAGACATAAGTCCATTTATAAGGACAGAAGCTTTATGATATAAGGACCACCCAAAGTGGCCACTTCCAAAATCTGTCACAGTTTAATCTCTTAGCACCTGAATTTTGGGGGACACATTTAGATGGTTAATTATTGGTTTTTCTCTCTCAGCTGTGCTATCTAGCCTCAGTTAATTTATTTTACAGTTTTCCACTCCCACTTCAGTAAAGTCCAGATTTGGGAAAAATTCACCTTCCTTTAATATATTTTCTTAAATATACTGCTCATAGTTATTTTAAAAGCCAGTATTTAATTTTCTTTAAATTGCTTGGTTTTTCTCATATGGTTACTTGGTCCTGTAGTTTTTATTAGTTATTAACAATTCAGTTTACAATATCATGATGCTGTGGATGTTGTTCTTTTTCCCACATATAACTTGTTTGTTCTGGATATCAAATAACATATAAAGACAGCTTGTTGTCACAGCTGAAGTTGGCCCATCTCACATTCGTTCTTATGTAAAAAGCCATGACCTTTCAGCATTATTAAGTAGGACTTTCCAGCAGCAATGCATGATGGAAAATCACGAACTCCAGCCTTCTCTGCACAGCACTATGAGTTGGTTGGGCTTTCCCACGTTGATTTTTAACCTCAGCTGTGTTTATGCATTTGCTCTAGCTACGTTCATTTGAGAAAATGCCTCAAGAGGAAATCAATCTAATAAATACCTCACAGAAGAGTCAAAAGTAAGAGTTATTCATTCTTCTTGTTTTCCTCTTTCTGCCTCTACTCTCACATTATCCATGCTGTTCTACTTTTCTGGGTATCACAGGTACCACCAAGTCAGAAATATTACCTCCTATGGGTGGCTTGATTTACTTAAACTCCTCTTCCTCAAGTTAAGGTAAACATTGTATCAAGAATCTTCACAGTACTGGAAAACCCAGTTTTTATCAATAGCTTTCTTGAACAATTCAAGCTACTATAGCAAAAGAGCTAGCCTGGATAAGTTATAAATAATAGATATTTATTGCTTGTAGCTCTGGAAGTTGAAGTGTCCAAGATCAAAACACCAGCCGATATTCCTTGGTAGAACACAAAAATGTAGCCCGTACCACCTACTGTCTAATTTTCAAACTTTAACAACCATAGCAGTAATGGTTAGAATGAAGAATGGTGGTTTTCTACTATTAGTGATTCTGCTTCCATCCGGTAGACTTTTGGCGCCTCAAGGGACATATTCAGTTGACACAGCTTAGGAGGAGAATGTTGGTACTGGCATCTAGTGAGAGACTGTCAAGGATGCAGGTAACTTTCTGCAATGCATGGAAGACCTCCTCACACTCCCAATAGTTTCATGTCTTAAAACATCAATAGTTTCAAGCATGAGAGTCTTTAGCCTAGGTTAAATTGGGTCCTTCAGGTTATTCTACACAGTAAATCACTCTAAAACACAGTGGCTTACACAATAAGTGTTCATTTTTCTCTTATTTCTTCATGGGGCTCTGTTTCAGGCTGTTCATTGATTATGCTTGGCTCAGAACTTTGGTTTGAATAAAGCGTACCCCACATAAATTTTTTTCATTAGTTTTGAGCAAGTTAGTGCAGGTTCTTTTGTGGAAAACGACACTGACACAAGAAAGCAAGAATACTCAGTGCTTTATGAGCGCTGCCCAAACTAGTAAACTGTCAGGTTTTCCCACACTCCATTAGTGAAAGCAAGGTACAAATTGCAATGTTTAAAGAATGAAGAAATACATTTTATCTATGGTGCAAGGAATTATGAGGAAAAAAAGGAAAGGCCACATGTGCATAATTTTACTAGAGAAATTTTGCCATAAGTGCATAATTTTACAAGAGAAAGAGCTTTGCATTTCTAAATGATCATTTCTGTCACTAATGAGTAACCTCTTTACTGTGAATGTCTCCACATTAAACAGTTACAAGTTTTGTTGAGGGAAATAAGTATGAAAGTGAAGGAGAGAGTGACAGAAATGTATACATAGGACATTCGGCACAAAATCCCAATCTAAAACCTCTAGCAGCAGAGTGGAAAGGAAAAAGAATAGAGTAGGATCAAGTTTGAGATCCGTCATCCTTCTAAGAAAGCCATGGTCAGAGGAAAAGAAATTCACCTTCTACAGGTAGAGGCCTTCATTGCACAATTATCACGCTTAGTCTTTGCTTCAGAATCTTCAGAAGACAGCACGGCTTTCGTATATAATAAAAGGGATGAGATCTGGCATTGGCGGTCAAACATGCTTGTTTACTAGACCTCTGAGGGCTCCCAACACCTTAACAGTGCGCTGGACCTGAGAGTAAGATTTTAGAGTTTTAGTTCCAAGCACATGAGGGAGAGGAGCCATCAAACAGAAATAGGTGATAATGTGGATAAGTGGTGAAAATAATTCTGAAAGTGTATAGTTATTTGGCATACAGCACTCTGAGGAGAGTTTGAATAATTAACTCTAATAAAATCTACTCTGGATACAAGTAATCCCACTTCTTCAGAAGAATTCACATATTATCAATATTGTAATTTTCTGGAACATTTTGCCAGTAATCATTATCCATTTCACTCGTTTATTTTTTTCTGCCTTTTAGAAAAATTAGCATTTATCTTTCATTCATTGCTCAAATTTCTAAAATTTCATTCATTCTCTTCTATAGGAATATCCAGTATCATTCTTGGAAATAATTTGACTAAATACTAAACATATTTTATTAAACTTGGGTATGATTCTTTTGCATATGAAAACTTGAGCTCATAAGCATAATTACTTTTAATAAATTTGCCCTTTAATCTATCAGAGGTCATTACTTATATCTCAATAGTTTCTTCTTAGAGTTGGTTCTCAATTTAAAATTGCATGACGCTTTGAACTTTTAGCATTTTTCATAATTCCCAGTACATTCTGAGGTTTAACTTTTAGAAATGTATTAACATACGCCATTTTTTTGTTTTTTAAATATGCTTCACACAACGAATACAGACAAGGTATTGAAGTCAGAAAAACTTATACTTGATATTTGTTCTGCCATCCAATGAGAGGTTGACCTTGTACCTCAGAATCCTACATTTGCAGGGGACAGTGCCTACTAATGTAGCAATCCCAACCTCTTCTATAGTAGAGAAGAGAACCCAAGTGCGCAGAATCCAGACGCTTCCATTCTCCTTCCTCAAGGGAGAGGGCCTTGTCTGCACATGTCTTTATTAACTAACCCTTTACATGGAAAATGTATCCCTAGAGGAACAGCCAGTTAGTAGCTCAATAATACTTGTGATTACTTAGAAAAAGAGTCTAATTATAGGGTTTAGTTTTATTAAATTCATTTGCTCACAGATAAATTTTACATTCTTTAAAATCATCTAACCAGTCATAAAAGTAAAAATTGGATTTCCTATCTGCTATATCTTATTGAATGTAAACGACATAATATTTGAGATTTTAATATCCCTAAATTAACATGAATCTTACTACCACAACTAGCTACTCTGGGGGTGGAGGGTTGTTTAATTTCTTTTATTCAATTTTATATCATAACCTGTGAAATTAGCACAGATCTTAACATTTTGTCTTAAACATGGTCAAAGATGCTAAACAGCCTGTACTCTTTCATGCTATTTCTTAATTACTCCAAAATTATAGTAAAGTGTTAGTTCTTTATTATCAAAATCTCAGGCCTTAAACAAAAGTTTAATTTGCTATGCTTGAATTTTATTGGGTAGAAATTAAACTGTAATACCACAATTTATTGCTATACAGTATCATGTGGTTTGCATATTTCTACCAAGATAGTCCCTCATACATAGTATCACTATGAAGAAGTCAGTGCATGAATTCAAACAACTTACCTGAGTTCTCAGAACTAGTAGGAATAAAAGCTAGAATTCAAATCTAGGCTGCTTAGTTCTATATCTTACATTGTTAGACACTCAACCTAATAGAGTTACCACAAAAATTAATAAAATGATGTAAACAAGACATTCAACACATACTCAATACATAGTACATGTTTAATAATGGATATGATGCTTTTGGATTATTTTTGGTACATCAACTATTACAAGCTGATTTCATTAGAATACCCCCAAGTACAAAGGGAAATAAAAGATTTTGGAATGTCACAAACAAAATCCAAATCCCAACTCTGGGAATTAGGTAGACTTCAACAATCTGAACTTCCTATTTCTCAGGTTCTTCTACAGTAAAACAAAAGTGATAGTATGAATTTCATGGGATTGCCATGAAGATACACATCCATTTAGCAAATATTTACTTATTTCTATTATGGCATCAGCACACTATTTTAGATACTGTAAATACAGCAAAAAGTTCATTCTTGTAGTAAACACTTGTCTTGATTACTTTTGTCTCATGGCTGAGACAAAATATCCAACACCCAAAATCACCACAACAAAGATTTGTTTAGCTCAGTCTCTGGGGGTTTCAGTTGGTAATCACCAGGCTCCAAGACAAGGTGGTAAGGCACAGGGGCAACAGCTCAAGGCTGCAGAAGACAGAAAAGCAGTAAGAGGAAAAGTGGGGGGAAAAGCCTCTTTTCCTCCCTTACATCGTATGCAGGCTCTCCACCCTAGTGTTGGTCTTTTACACTCACTTCCTCTCCAGCTTGCAGAGGCTCAGGACATTTATAAAGTAAGGACCCTGGTCCCCTGCTGAGTCACTCAGTTAACCTTCTAAACTTCTCAAGTTGACACAATGTATCAACCAGAACAACAATAAATAGACAAAAGATTTTCTCAACATCCCAGTGATGAAAATATATATTTGGTACCCAATAAACTCTCATATTCATATTTTAAAAGTTAAAAGTTCAGGTCTTCTGTTTTTAATGTGTACTAGATCTTTTAAACTCAGGAAATAAAAATTCAGAGTACAAAAAGGAGGTCTTTTCTGATTTGCCTTTATAATTCTATAACTTGGCTTTGGTAAAAGCAAATATTTTCCACTTTGCTTTTCAGGGTCTTCAGTTTGCATTTAGCCATATTTGTGCTTGGAGTCTTTGTTCAATTAACTAACAGATACCTCTGCAGAGCTGTGATGTGAAGAGAGAACTTCAAGGATGGCTGCAATGATGTTGAATATGTATTTTACCAAATACTTGATGTGAAATTTCGTCTAAGTTTCTGGCTATTTCTCATAAGTACTCTGATAATTCTATCATAGCTGATCAGATAAGCTGTGAGAAGAATCATTTTATATGGAAAAAACCCACCAGCGTTTTTAGCATCAGCACTGAGAAACTTGTTAATTATGCTGCAAACTCCATCACTGATATAGTTTACAATAATTTGAGAAGTACAAACTCTAAAATTTACCTTCCACTATATTTGTAATTTGGTTGTGAATGTTATAGACTCCAGTATCTAGGTGTAGTCACATTTTTAAAAATAATGAAAGAATGTAATCCTGAAGGAAATTTTAGGAGGTCATCTAATTTCACTCCCATTTTTGGCCTTAGATAGTGAAATTCCTTGCAAGGTCAGCTACAGAAGAACAGGACAAGGCTTGATTTTAGTTCAGTGCTATTTCCTTTACACTTTCTGTATGCTCTCTTTTTTTCACAGGAGATGCTTCTTTCATAGGATTGTCGTGTTTTCTTCTTTTCTTCATCTCTACTCTCATTTTTCTTCTTTCTCTGTTCAATTTATGTAATTCTGATTCTAATCTCTGACACTAAAAATTTGTGCCTGTTTTCCTCTTTCCTCTTTAGTTTTTCTGGCCTCCAGTTACATCTGTTGCAATCCAGTATTTGTTGTATGACAAATACAAGCTCATCATGAAGTAAACCGCATTGTCAAAGTAGCATAAAGAAGCTTTACAGAAAGTTAAAATTCCAACCACAAAACCTGGGCGCTGGTAAAATTAGCAGAAAACATGAAGATCATGGAACAGCTAAAGACGCAGGAAAACAAAGACAGACGAAATGACAATACAGAGAATCTTAGCTATATCATCTAACATGGGCATTTGGCAAATATTTAATAAATCCTCTGTATTAATTGTCTGACCAAGTTTGCATGTCTGTATCTGGGTTCATATATATACACTTCGAAGATATCAATGGGTAAAGCAACAACGACTGTTGAGTCCATGTCACCTTGTCTGTAGATCAGTTTTCATTGTACTATTTTTGATCCTAATTTGTGTCTGTTAATATGTTTTGTGCTTTTATTTTTTAAAAAATAAAAAAATAAAAATAAAATAAAAAATAAATCCTCTGTAGCACTCTCAGGTAAGTCGTTATTATAAAGAAAACTTACCCCAGGACATTTCCTACCATTTTACTACTTGTTCAGACCTGTGACTCAACTTGAAGTCTATTTCCAAAAACCCATGTTCTTTTTAGATCACTGCCATTTCCATGGTGGCTCCTAATCATTTCCATAGAAATAAATATGGTAAAGGGCAGTTACTTGGCTAATGAAAATGCCTTCCCCATTTGAAAGAAAGTAGGGAGAATCAAGTCACTCAGATCAAATTATTATTTTTTAACATGTTACATTGACTTTACTACTAACTAATTGACTAGTGGTTGCAACTGATTGGCAGGTGTGATAAAACTCATTAAATCAACTCTTCTTAAAAAAGAAATGATTGCTGTCTAAATATGATATCAAGCTTAAGGATTCTCGTACATGTCACAATTTCCTCAATCTCCAGGGATGTAAGCCAACTTTGCATATAAAAGTGTCCACTCAAAATGTGCACGTGTCTCACAATCACAATTTTCGATCATTAAGCTCTGAGATAATTTATATGAAGATTTACTTTAAGATCCACAACAAACAACGCACTCCTAATGAGAATCCTGAAGTTTGCGTATGATTTTTTAAAAGTAATAAATTAGAGAAGATTAAAGAATATGCCTCTAACAGAGTCACTTGCTTGCATTTTCACTACTGAATAGATTTTTTTTTTTTATGGCTCACTTGCACTTCTGTACATTTTGTAAGCAAAGGAATCAATGGTTGAGTTGCTATTGCCCAGGACTATCTTTTCAAGTATAATTGAATAATGAAGAGTCATGGGAGAATGTGATAAAATCACACCGTGTAGCAAAGGACAAGTTTGATCATAGCCTCTGGAAATAGGATTAGTGTTTCCCTCTGGAGCAAGGGGCAGGCATACTTATGGTGTACTATGAAAGATTCAGGTTACTTTAAGGAAGGTTCCCTCTTGAACCTCTCTTGTAATAGCAATTGTTCCCTACCAGCCCTCTCTGGGTTGTCCTGTGAGTGTTGGAATCTATCACTGTGAGTAGTAAGTTTTTCTGCATCTGTGAACCAGACTTGTCTTTTGCCAATATCCAAACTGGGATAGCAAATGTGTTAGAACACAAATAAACTCTTGCCCCTTTACAGTTGAAGACTGAGAATGAAAAATTTGTTCCTAAAAATACCTTTAGAAAATAATAGTAGCATTTGGTGTGGGGGTGCATACCTGTAATCCCACCGTTTGGGAAGCTGAGACAGGAGGACTGCTGTAAGTTTGAGGCCAGCCTGGTCTACATAGTAAGACTTTGTCTCAAAAACGAGAGAAAGAAAGAAAGAAAGAAAGAAAGAAAGAAAGAAAGAAAGAAAGAAAGAAAGAAAGAAAGAAAGAAAGAAAGAAAGAAAGAAAGAAAAGTAGTATTTGTCACAGGAAACCGTTCGGAGAGAGGACAAACTTAAAATATTTGATAGGATTGCTTAGATTTAGATGTCTATGAGCCTGGAGCAATTATTTCATCACATAGCTGAAGGTTAATTTGTAATTTGTTATGTAATATGCTGATATTTGTACTTCAAACCTTTTGTCAATTTTCATTTGTTATTCATACATGCCTGCAGTACATAATGATCATAATCTTCATGGGGAGCTGCCAAGTGTACATAACATGTAATCATTACTTTGGGACCATATTTGGAGGTAGGTTTAAATTTCTTTTTAAGTATTCCTCTTTCAGAAAACATTCCTCTTTAATTTCACCACATTCTCATGGTTTATCCAAATTAACAATAACTCTATCATTTCTAGTAGAACACATTTCAAAATTCAGACTTATTTTCAGAAGCAGTGTGGTCAATGAATATTATAGTAAAAAATTAAACATTTGAAAGTGATGTTTTCATTTTATATTTTACAACTCAGTTCATTTTTATATACTCAAATTCACTATATTTTCTTGGTCATTTTTTAAATTTTAAAGACAGGAAAAATAAGAAAATAATAAGAATGAAGACAAAAACAACACAGAAATAGTAAAAAGTATACAGGATTTCAAATCAAGATAATAGGAATTAACAATGGTTGTTATACAACATGTTGTTATGTTCAACGAAGTTACTCAGATTACCAGATATAAGAATGAAACATTGATCAATTATAGAGAATGACAAGTAATAAAAATATTAGAAATTATATAGAGCTTCATTAAACAAGATGATAGGAATTCAACATATTATTAATTGCATATTGTTATCCTTAAATTAGATGTTCCGATTACCAGATATGAGTATGAAAAATTGGCCAAGAAAAAAAAAGATTAAGAATTAACTATTTCTTTCAGTAAACCAGTAGACATCAGCAATGCACTTCTGCCAGCTATTATTGTACATATGGATATACATTTTCCTTTTTTATTTTAAAGTTAGAGGAAAAATAACAAAACTAAGACATAAAGAAAAGAATACAAAAACAATAAAAATGACACAGAATTCAAAACAAGGTGATAGGAAATTAACAATGGCTGTTATATTACATATTATTGTCTTCAGAGTGGTTACTCAGATAACCAGACATAGGCATGTAAGCTTGATCAAACAATTACACATTAACTGTTCCTTTCATTAAACCAATGGAAATTAGTAGTACAACTATCTTAACTATCTTGTGTGTGTGTGTATATATATATGTATGTGTGTGTGTATATATATATATATATTTCCCCCTTTCTTCCTTCTTTTTTCTCTTTTCCTCATCCCAGTTGTTCTTTTCTATTTGAGAGGAGTGTTGCCCTTTCACAATATCTATTGCACCTTTCAGATTCTACTCTTTCAGGTTCTTATACTAGGGAGGCAATTCGCTGTTTACACATGTGAATCTGATTTATTTCACTAATGAATATGCTTTCTAGTTGCATCCACATACAATAAAAGCCTTGGGTTTATCTTTCTTTAGAGCTGAGAAATACTCCATTGTATAAAAATACAACATATTTTTAGTCCATTCCTCAGTTGATAGGCATTTAGGTTGTTTACAAGACTTAGCTATTACAAATTGTGCCGCTATAAACATGGGCTCACATATATCTCTGTGGTATGATCTTTTCAGTTCTTCTGGAAAAGTATCCAAAAGGGAAATAGCTGGATTGAATGGGACCTCTAATCCTAGCTTTTTGAGGAATTTCCAGACTGATTTCCACAACATATGCACCAGTTTACACTCCCACTAAGAGTGGAGAAGGGTTCCTTTTCCCACACAACCCCTCCAGCATTTGTTATTGGTAGATTTTTTAAAGTGAAAGCTTTCAGTGTTTTTCTACTTAGTATAATGTTGGATGTTGGTTTCTCATGGATGGTTTTTATCACGTGAAAGTAAAGTCCATCTATTCCAGTTTTCTGTAGGATTTTATCATGAATGAATATTGGACTTTATCAAATGATTTTTCTGCGTCTATTGAGATGATCATGTGATTTTTGTCTTTGGCTCTGTTGATATTATTTATTACATTTATTGATCTATTTATGTAGAATCATCCCTAGATCCCTGGGATGAATCCCACTTGGTCATGATGTATTATCTTCTTAATGATTTGCTGCATGCTATTAGTGTTTTATTGAGAATTTTGCATCTATGTTCAATAGGGAGATTAGCCTATAGTTCGTTTGCTGTTTGTTTGCTTGTTTGTTTGTTTTTTTGCATGGCTCTTTCTCTAGTTTTGGTATCAGGCTAATACTTGCCTCCAGGAATGAGTTAGGGAGAATTGCTTCCCTTTCAATTTTGTTAATGAGTAAGAAAAACTGGCATTTAATGTTCCCTAAATTTCTTGTACAATTCAGCTGTGAGTCCGTCAGGACCTGGGCTTTTCTTTGTTGTTAACTTTTAATTACATTTTCAATTTCATTGACTGATATTGGGTTATTCAGAACTTTCATATTTTCTTGATTCAGCTTTCGTAATTCATAAGTATCTAGGAATCTCTCCATTTCTTCTGTGTTTTCCATCCTGTGAGAGTAAAGATTTTCAAAGTAGTTATTGATGATCTTCTGAATTTGTGTAGGATGTGCAGTGATTTCCACTTTTTCATTCCCTGTGGCATGAATTTGGGTTTTTCTTTCCTGTTTTTGATAAGGTTGTATTTTTCTAATTTTATTTATTCTTTCAAAGAACTAACTCTTCATAACTTCTTTCTGTTGTTTTCTTGGTCTCAATTGAATTAATTTTTGCTCTGATCTTTATAATTTCCTCTCCTATTTGGGCTTTTGGTTTGACTTGCTTTTCTTTTTCTACAAGTTTGAGGTGGAGAATAATGTTGTTTATTTTTGTTGTTTCTTTTTACCTAATGCAGGAACCCTACCCTATAAATTTCCCTTGAGGACTGTTTTCATTGCATCCCACAGGTTCCTGTAGTTTGTTTCTGCATTTTTAATTACTTGTAAATACTGTTTAATTTCTTCTGTGACCCATTGGTTTTTCAGGAGGATGTTATTTAATTTCCAAGTGTTTATGTGGTTTTTGTGATTTCTTTCATCATTAATTTCTAACTCCATTGCATTATGGTATGAGAATATGCATGTGATAATATCAATTTCTTTGCATTTACTTAAGCATTTTCTATATGCTACTATATGGTCTATTTTAGAGAATGCCCATTTGCAGCTAAGAAGAATGTGTGTTCATATGTTGCTGGGTGGAATAATTTGTAAACTCCCATTAAGTCCATTTGTTCACACTTTTGATCTAGTTATCTCCTTGTTGATTTTTTTGTCTCATTAACCTATATCTTTGTGACAATAGGGTATTAAAATCCTCTGTTGCAATTGTGTTTATTACTTATTTGATTTTTCATGTCTGTGAAAATTTGCCTTATATAGTTGGGTGCACCTACATTTGGTGCATATATATTTATGATAGTTATCACTTCTTCTTTCAGTTTTCCCCTTATAAAAATGTGATGACCTTTATCTTCACTTGCCTGGAAACAGAATAGCTGCTCCTGCTTTTTTCCGGGTTCCTGTTGCATGGTGTATTGTTTCCCATCATTTAACTTCCAGTCTATGGATTTCATTTGAGTTAAATGTGTTTCTTTTATACAGCATATTCTTGGGTTTTGTTTCTTTGTCCACTCTGCCAGACTATTTCTTTTGATTGGTGAATTGAGAGCATTTACATTAGTGGTTATTATTGATATGTATTGGCTTACCTTTGTCACATTATTTTCCCACATTGGTTCTGTACTTTCTTCTTCTGTTTAATTGCTTACCTTGCTTGGTGGTTCTTTTTATTGTTGGTCATGAATTTGTACTCATTTTTAACTCTTTGTAGAATATTTTTCAGTACTCTTTGTAGATTGGGTTTGGTGGTCATAAATTTCTTCAGTTGATCTTTGTCATGGAAGTATCTTATTTCCCCATCAATTTTGAAAGGTAATTTTGCAGAATACATTAATTTGAGTTGGAAATTGTTTTCCTTTAGGACCCGAAATGCTTCACTCCAAGCTCTTCTTGATTTGTATTGAGAAGTCTGCCATGATTCTGATGAACTTTCTTTTATAATTGACCTGTTTAATTTCTCTAACAGATTTTAATAATTTGGTATTTTTTATGAATTTCTGGAATCTTGATTATTGTGTGTCTAGGTGTATAGTTACTTTAGTTATGGCTAATTGGAGCTCTATATGCTTCATTTAACTGTAGGTCAGGTTCTTCTCCCATGTTTGGGAAATTTTCTGGTATTACTTCTGCAAATAATCTTTTTAGGTCATTCATGTTGCCTCCTGCTCTTTCATTGACACCTATCTATCTTACATGGTTTTTCTGAGCCTCATCTTGAAGCTGTTGAATTGTTTATTTGGTTCCTTGCTATGTTTGAGAGATCTTTCCTTTCACTATGACTAGCTGCAATACTGTCTTCAAGGTCTGAAAGTCTATCTTCTCTTTCATTGAAGTGATTTTGTCAGCTTTCAATGGAATTTTTATTTTATTGATTACCTCTTTGAGTCAGTTTCATGCATTCTTATTCTTTGCTATACTGTTCATTCAAGGTTTCCATCATTTTTCTGTGCTCATCTATTTTTTAATCTATTTTGATATACTGAGTAATTCTTTCATTACGGTTGTCCTTTCTTACCTGAGCAATTATTTCTGATCGGATTTCCACTATAGCTTGATGTAGGTGATTCTTTACTTTAGTTGCTATCATTTCAGAAATTTCAGGCATCTGACTTCCATGTTTTTCCATGTTGATGTTTCCTGGACTTGTTCTAGGTGAGGTGGAGAGCTGAGATTGCATTTGCTTCTTCTTTTTGTCTTTTTCAAATCTCCCTAGGTTTTCCTGGATTTGGGGTAGTTCTTGCTATGGCAGTGGGAGGCAGAGCCCAGGGTTTGGTGCTCCCAGAAAGCAAATGAAGGCTTTGCAGAAGCAGGGTCCTTCCAGTGTTGTTGGTGGGTGTCAGAATTAGGGGTCCTAGACTCCCAGACAGTTCACCGAGTCTTCCTGGGACTGATGCACCTCCTCATGATGGTGGCAAAAGGTGGAACAAGTGGTTTTATGCTTCCATAGAGCTCACCTAGGCTTCCTGGGACCAAGGGTCCTTCCTGCAATGATGGTGTGCAGAGCAATGTGTTTTGGCTCCCAGACAGCTCTCTGAGACTTCCCAGCACTGAGGGTCCTGGCAGCAGTTGGTCATTGCTTTTTTAGGGTTCTGCTTATTTATAAAAATATATCAGTACATGCTCAATTTGAGTAGAATTATTTTGGGAAATCTGACCTGAAATGGGATATAGTTTTCCTGTTAAAAATTAAAAAGAGAAACTTTGGATCTTTAAAAAGATATATTAACATAGATCAGAAACCAGTATATAGTTTAATAATTTAGAATGCTACATTGGATAGCCAAAAAATAGGAGTTATCTATTTTGGTGTTTAATGTATTATGTTAATTGCTTGTGGTAGGTTGACTTTATACTACCCAAATAAAATTGTTAGTTTAGTAAAGAAAAATGTGACCTTCTTCTCAGAGACTAATGTTGTTAGAATTAGAAAATTATACTATTAAATATCTTGCACCAAGAACAGCAGGTAGTTGTGACCCAAAGTTACCTCTTCTCATGTTGACATTTGAAATCTCAGTGCACTCATGTGGAGCATTTAATCATCTCTTTAACCCTTGTTTCTGCAATATTTTCTTTTGTGTGTATGAAATGTTCCATGTTACTATGTAACATTAGACATGAGAGAGAGTGTGTGGAACCTTAGTAAGTATGAATTTCACTTTCAGAGATTTTTTCACAGTTTTTCTCCATTGTCTATTACCAATCCATGTAATCAGTACCCTGATAAATGGTGCATCCACTTAACTGGAATAATTGCCAAAAAGAAGGATCAATAGAGTTCATTTCAGTGACTCCAAACAATGGTTAATTTGTATACGGAGTCCATTTAAATAGCACCCCTGATGTTATCTGTAGACCTAAAGCAGGTGTGAATTGGTATTTGGCAGCTCTAACTTCCCACCGTGTAACCTCTTTTTGGTCTCACGCTGCTTTTCTGTTCTTCTACAGCTGTTCAATTAGGTTATTTTACTTTGGATGAGAAAGTTAAAGTCTTTGAAGCTCTGATTCCTCAGTAACATTATCACATGAGCAATACACCAACAATAAAAGCAAGAAGTAAGTGTTTTGAGAAAGAGTAATTGAGTAATTACATGCTGAGAGGAATAAAATGCAGTTAACAGTTTTTAAAAGCTCATGACACCACAACATCATGACACCATGAATAATTTTAAAGGGCATATTATGAAAAAGATATCATGACACCCACATCCTAATATGTATATATCTTCCACAAATTGCATTAGGAGCTTGGAAAAATTTTACAGAAGAGGAGCTAGGTGGCAAAATCTCTCTCTCTAATTTCTGCTTTATGTTTTGTTGTATATATAGGTATGACCTTTTGATAATCAAAATTAGTGATTAATTAACACATTTATTTTTTTCAGAATCTGTGCTAATTAAGCATACTCTACTATATTTTTTCCAGTTTCCTTTAAAAGTAAGTCCATATGCAAAATGTCTTTGCCTTCCTACATGTTTGTTTATTTATCTTGGGAATCTGTTTGCTAAAATCTGTTCATGAAAGAGGTTGAGACTGGCAATTTGTGAGTGGGAGTGAGGAGAATTAAGACTAATTTCCCCTCAAGTCCCCAGTGTACATTCTTAGTGTAAACTTTGGCATCCTTCAAAGTGATGGACTTCATGAGACTCTAGAAGGAAAGGCTAAATGACATGCTAAAGATCATGCAATGCACTGTTCTCACTCAAAAGATGAGGACCTTAATCCTTTCGGCTTATGTCAAGTTATCTCAGCTAATAAGGAATAGAACCAGGGCCTCTGGAGTTCTTTTCATGAATCTTCCCATTCTAGTCTTCTCTCTACAACAGTAATAATTTTATGGCACATGACAGAGATGATAGAAATTAATGATTATAAAGTGTTTCCATCTTTTTTGACCAACTGTACTATATCCACATACTTCTAACCAGTATTCATGCACCCCTTTTCTCATTCATTTACCCATCCTCTTATTAAAATGAATGATTCTTTCCATACATCAGGCACAGTGATGTGCTCAAGAAATTATATGAATGACAAGGTCCCTGCTTTAAGGAGCTCACAGACACATCAACTCTAGATTTGAAGTGATACATTTAACTACCATTTTTTGTGACATTTCATAACGGGTATTATTAATGGGTTTTGCATACAACCTCATTTAGTGTTCACTAAAATCTTAGGTATAATTTTCTACATTAAGCACATGAGAAAAAATCTCCGCAGACCTTCTCAGACCATACATGACAGAAATGAGTCTTGAACTGATATGAAATCAAGGTCCAGGTACTTTCTGTTTCCCATGCTGTCTCACAATTTTCAAAGGAGAAAAGAAAGCCTGAAATTTATTGTGTATCTACTTTTTAGCTTTGTTTATGCAGAAGAATATTCCTGTAGGAAATGCATGCAGTTCCTTCTCCTTTCTCTGGATAGAAGCGGTCTCTTATCACAGAATTACAACGGGTTAGGTGAAAGACAAGAGCTGAAAGACAAGAAACTCTTACACCCTTTTCCACTGTAATCAATAAACTATGATCCACTATGCATTGCTCTTAAATGTTTCCTTTTCAGTTTTGGAGAAACTGAGATTATACATTTGAAAATAAAGGTTTAATATCATATTTGTTTATCATTTTATTTGGCTGCCGTGGTCATTTCTTCAAGGAGAAAGAATTGAAATAAACCAAATGTCATCAGTACCAGGGCAATGGAAAAAAATTATGCAGGTGAAAAACAAAGGCCGACCAGCAACCAAGAAATAGACTAACTAAAGGGCAGCAGGCAGCCCTGAACAGCACAAGTGGGTTCCATTATAGGGAGGTGGCCCACTTACAGATGCACAAATATCAGATCTTTGAGGCAGGAAATAATAAAGTCTGAATAAGTTATGTATCACTCACAACGTGGAGGAAGTTGGCAGAAGCACAGGGTAAACACAAACCCTGAAAGTCAAGATCCGCACAGCACTTCTGACTGACACTTTGAATATAAACATGAAAACAAAATTGCAGGTTTTAATCATACAATCTACTGAACTGAACAAATATTTAATGAGTATTATATTACACATGCCATCCCCAGCTCTCAGTTTACATCCATGGAACACATCCCAAGAAATTACACATTCATTCATCTACTTCAAACATTGCCCAAAGGTACGCTGTATAGCCTTACATTTTAATTGTTAGTCCTTTCTTGTATATAATAGTTTTGTTTCACAAAATTATATCTCTAGTTTTTATAAAGTGAAACAAAGTCAAGTGTACTAGAATTAGAAGTGATTTTTTAAAAAATCTGATGTAATACTATCTGTTTTTGAACAGATGGCAAATCTTAACTTTTATTTTTGCAATACACATATTGTTAACACTTGACCTGGTATGTTCCCTTTGGATAATGATTGTAACATGATAAAGTGAAGAAAAAACAACGAAAACTTATCCTGTTAGCAACTAAGATTAATTTGATACAGCCGAGCATTGCTAAATAATCTGGCGAACCTGAAGTATTTTGTATATCTATTTGGGGAATGTAAACTAATCACTACAAAGGATAGTGACAAGCAGGTATGTTGCAAATTTCAGATTAATTAAAACGCTGTTTAACAAGTCCTGTTAGAATGCAGAAGTTTTTCATGATTGCTGTCACAAGCTGGGTTTCAGATTTGTTTGCTGGCTTCCTATCCATTTAAGCTTTTCTATTCCCCTGTCCCTGGCCTACATTTCTTTGCATTGAAGTGAACTCAAGCAGGGCAACATTAGCCTAATGCATGAGAACAATGAAGTGAAGGGAAAAAAAGACTGAAGAAGTAAGTCTAATTACTCTAGTTTCATAGAATAAGCTTTTAAGGCTAAGTTCACACTAGGGCAATTACCCGCCTAATTGCTCTAGTTTGAAGCTGGTTTGAAAAGATGTTTTCAGCAACGTGAGGGGAAAACATGCAAATTCAGTGGATTGGTTTGATCCCTATTGCCCTTTTATTAAAGAAAAGCCCCTTGAAGTATTGCAATGACATTCCTTGAACGTACTTCTAATGTACCACAAAGCCTTTCCTGTTAGAATGCAAGCCAGTGTGGAATGGCATCTAAATCCATGTACTATCTAAAATGCCCCCCACCCCAGTGAGCAGAGAGAAAGTGTGTGTCTAAGAATCTGTGCCTGCACTGATCGGGACATATCTAGCAACATAAAAATACAATGAATATGTCTCTTTTTATTTCAAAACTGCGTTTATATTTTAAGAGGATTGTCAAAAGTTGTGTCCTAATATAGCTGGTGATAGTTTTTGTGAATCCCTTATTGGCAAACTACCTACCTAAATTAAAAGTGAGTGATTAAAATATTTAATGGGATTCAGGTGTCATATAACGTCTGATGCAGAGAATGTTTCTTAGGAAATAAGATAGGAGGGCAGGAAGGGGGAAAGAGGAAGGGGATGGATGGAAAGGAGACAAGCAGAGAACAGAGACGAGGTTCAAGTTAAAACTAAAATCGATGGGGGCATTTGAGTACTGAACTGGTTCAGGCCTCTAGCAGAGCACATGCTGCTCTGGTTTAAAACCTGGTTTGTGAACTGCTTGGATGAGAACGAGCTATAAAGAGAATCATTCAAAGCAAGAGTGGATTTAGGGCTCCAGGGATTGAATCACCTAAACCGCCCTCCTCATTGTACTAACAAGAATACTAAATTTTAGAGAAATGTCAGAGTCACATAAAGAATTAATCATACAGCCAGCTCACAAACCCAGGCTTCTGCGCCAGTCTGTCTGATAAAGGTTTACAGATGGGAAGATCAAATGGTCACTTTATTGGGTGAGAAAAAGAGTAGGAACATTTTCTAACTGCAGTCTACCTTTAGGGAACCGGAAGGCAAATGTCAAAACTATACAATAGTTACTTAAGTAGAAGTCAACACACAAAAATACTGTAAGAGATCTACGGAAACAGTGTCAAGTAGGGCAAAGAAAGTGGAAAGAAAGTATCAGGAGATCTATAAGAGGAATGAAGGAATCTATTCTGGTTTACTGCTGTAGTATATATATATATATATATATATATATATATATATATACTTTTTTTTTAACCTGAGTTTGTTGGGTGCTTTTAAACAGGAAGAGGAAAGATGTCTGAAATATGCAGATTGTGTTCCACACATCAAAAATATTTGGGACCAGAAATATTAGATATTAAATGTTCTTTATTTTCATTTTGAAATTATTGAATGTACATAATAAGATAGCTTGGGGATGGGACCCAATTCTAAGTACAAACTTCATTTTATGTTTTATGTATAGATTTTGTGTTCAAAGTCCGAAGGAAATTTTCTATAATAGTTTGAAATAATTTTATGCAAGAAACAAAGTTTCACGGTGTGGAATTTTCCACTTTTAACATCCTGTAAAAAAAAAAAAGCTTCAGAGTTTGGAGCATTTTAGATTTCACGTGAGGGATGCTCTCTCTGTAACATATTTATCAGATGGTTTTTTTCTGATGCCCATTTCTGTGACAAGAGAGATTAAAGAAGAAGAAAATAACAGACACAATGGGGAAAGAAGTGTTTGGGTCTTCATTTATAAAGCCATATCTTCATAAATATAACCAGAAACATGATTTCCTTAAGATTTACAGACACAGGGAATGAAAAATTCTTTGGTTCCTAACAGTTAAGAAATGATAAGAATAAACTGAGCTCATATTTATGCTAAAATTTTTGTTATAGTCATAGTATTTTAAAATGTGTGAATATTCTTAACTCTTTCAAAGCTTTAGGGAAAAAGAAAATGACTAATGCCTTCTCTTTGGCTTGGAAAAGCCTGCATTTATTCAACCAAGGGTAACTAGTATCTGGTATAAAAGCACCAGTTTCCTACTGTTTCATCCATTACAGACATCACTATGTTAAGATAGTCGATATATTTTCTTAATCTGTCACCCCTGCCTTATCCCAGAAGTGTGAAAAACATTTCTCTAAAGAGCCAGACAGTAGATATTTTAGGCTTTGTGGGCAGTAAGATCTCTATCGCAAACTGCCCAACTTTGCGATTACAGCACCAGCGTAATCACAGACGACATGTACAAGAGCAGGAACTGCCCCATTCCAGGTGGGAGGCCCGTAGTTGATCGCAGTTTGTGAACCCCTGCTTCAGAGGCATTAGGCGTCTGTCTACCTGATGGTGGCAATGTATTCATTTCAGTAAGGAAATTCAGAGAGAAAGCAAGTTCTAAAAGTGGACTGCAACCTATTTAGTTTTTCCTAAACATTTCAGGGAACCAGTGAAATACATAGAAATATGTGCTTGTCACAACGCAGGTGTCTCTGGGCACTTTGACCTCTGTGGGCCCCTACACCTAACTATTCAATTTTTGCTCAAACTTCTAGTTTACTCAAGGAGAGACAACAAGATGACTGTGTTTGAGAGAAGTAAAAGACACAAGGAGAGGTGAAGGAGAGCGCCCAAAATAGGAGAAAAAATGGTAAGTGATGCTTTTTTTAAAAATTTTATTTTAAAGACAAAAGAATGAAGACATATGAACCAGAATAAGCCATAAACAATACAGAAAATACAAAATTATACAGAATATAGTAGGGAATTGGCACTGGATGTTGTATTACATAACATCTTCACATTAGTTAACACATAAACATTAAAGGAAATACCAAATTATAGAGAAGATCGTAGGGAATTAGCACTGGATGCTGTATAATACCGTTATCTTCACTTCTGTTAATACAAAAACGATTGAGGAAATACAAATTATAGAGATCATAGAAGGGAATTAGCTCTGGATGCTGTCCTACATAATGTTACCTTCACATTTGTTACTCAGTTACACAGATGATGGCCCGTTTGATCATTCAGTTTTTCACCTCCCTCATCTCCATCGCCCTACCACTCAATCGGTCATCTTCCCTATGACAATAACTATATTCCTGGATTTATCTATACCCCTGGACTCTCGCCTTGGGAAGAGATATAGCTACCTCAGACCATACTATAGCACACATGGGTGTATACAAATTGCCATGGTCGGAGGTGGAAAAGCACCCATGCTCACAGCGGACCGCCCTGCTCTGCCCCGTCACTGTGCTATGGGTGGGGGTGGGTCCAGTCCGTGGGGCGCCCTCAGCAGGGCCCACAGCAGAGCAGCCGTGGGGCTCTCAGCGGAGCAGCCTCTGGCCCACAGTGGAGCAGCCTCTGGCCCACAGTGGAGCAGCCGCGGGGCCCACAGTGGAGCAGCAGTGGGGCCCTCAGAGCAGCAGCCTCGGGGTCCACAGCGATGCTTTTTATTCATTTCTAAGTAACTCCCATTCTTAAAGCTCGTCAAGTCACATATCACTAAATTCTCAATAATATAATAAAAAAACATGCCATCATTATCTTCAACATCATTTCTGGTAACAGAAAAAAGTTTTAGATATGATATATGACATACAGAATGTTACATGTAGAAAACAGGCATCTATAAAATATATTATATGAAATGTATATCTATAGAATATAGATAATATGGCTAATAGTTAAACAGATATATATTAAGATAGATACACAGATGTAGTATTAAGCAATTACAAAGCAAGACTAGTGTATATGTACCTGAAATTACATCTAATGAATTGATTTTCATAGAATGTTTTCATTGATTATGTTCCCCCCATTATTCCCATATCTAACCTATAGGTATAATTGATGAATGCTGGTTAATACTGTCACTTACATCCATGAGGAGCACAGAATTGAGTCAGCAACCATAACCCCACAAATTCACCATTTTTAGTGATGGGGTCCACATCCTTGCTCAATCCAATGAGTCTGGAATTCATTGAGGGTATTTCCTTAAAAATCTGTGTGATTCACAATGTAATGATTACCAGTACAACTTCTAAAATTAAAATTGCATTACTAACATTTCCCCAATAGATGTGAAGTTTAGTTAACTATGAAAACAACATAACAGCCCTGATTAGTAGTATTTGCTGACTTCCTTAGTGGAAGTGTTTATACTATGACCAAGCTACCTACTCTATCAGAATGAAAATGTGCTACCCTATAAATATATTCCCATTATACAGATACAGTAAACATATTGAACTTCAAAAGCATAGGTTTAGTAACATCTAGTAAAATAATTAGGAAGTAATGAGTTTTGAGTATTTGTGATTACTTTTTAAGTATCTGTATATTTTCTTATAAGCTTAGATGATTTAATTTTTAATTATAGCTGAATTTACCAGCTGGCTGAAAAAAAATCCTGAAAAACTACCAATAGCTTCTTTCTAGCTGATACAAACTGTCTTCTGTATGCATGCAAATATATTCACATTCTCATCCATGTGGGAAGCCCACAAACACATATGTACAATATGCATTCTGTTAATTGCATAGACAGTATTTTCAATTTTCTTAAAATAATAATACCATCCTATTAGTATTCCAGAATATTGCTCACTAGGTTCCACCCTGTTGGGTAGATTAACTTACAAGAAAAATTGAATTGTCAGTTATTACAGTTTTCTTCAGGCAGATAGGGACGAGTTGGAGGATATAGAATTCATTTTGTATTATATACCATCTATTTAACTACTGTTAAACTATTCTCAAGTGTTGCTTTTGCTTCCTGCAGTTTTCTTAAACCTTAGGCCCAAAGAAATCACCCTCATTGGAAAGGTAAGTTTCCCTACAGAGATATGTCTTCTGAGTGAAGTTTCAGAT
The DNA here is from genome assembly GCA_004027595.1 of Dinomys branickii. Lineage (NCBI taxonomy): Eukaryota > Metazoa > Chordata > Mammalia > Rodentia > Dinomyidae > Dinomys > Dinomys branickii. The sequence continues at coordinate 154,346 of PVLD010001385.1, forward strand.
TGTGCCCTGTTGAACTGAATATTCTATGAACTATTAAGCATATGGTTCTGATACAAGAGCAGTAGTCATTAAGGTCACTGCACTTGAGGCTTCCATTTGAACTTCTTTGGGGTTCAAGGTGAACAAAAAATCTTTCACTTTACCTACTTTCTTCCTCAGCCTAGAGGCAGTGTAAGGAAGGATGAGAGAGGAAACTCCTTCTCCCTAGATTTTTGAAAACTGTAAAATCTAATGATGGAAAAGGACTGAAATTTGAAACATGAAAGATCAAGGTAGCCTACTAGAGACTCAGCAAACATATAACTTTTTATGGGAATCTCCCAGGCATGAGATTATTCTCAGATTTCAGTCTTATAAATAGTAATATATCAGAAAAACAATGAAAATAGTTGCTTTATAAAACATTGAAGAATCAGTCGTTTAACTCTTATGAAATGTGAGTAGATTTATTCGCAGATCTTAAACTTAGGAAACTTGAGATATATAAATATTTAAGAAATATCATTGAAAAATAAACAATGTCCCTTTAAGACTGGCTTGGAATGCAACATTCACTGAGTAATTTTCATACAGCAAAGTTTCACCTATTTTTAACCAAGAGTAGAGTCTGTGCAAAAACAAATTGCTGGTCACTTTCATATACCCTCTACCAAACAGCTAGAGTTATACTGTCCCAGTGGATATACAAGAGTGGGTCAGGGGTTCTGAAAAGTTGAACATCTCAGGTTTTGTGGGTCCTAAGCACCAGTCACCAAAAGAGCCACTGCCATCACCCCTTATTAGCCTCAGCTCTGGTATTAGCCATGCTTGGACACTTTGAAAATTTTATCTCAGTTTTCTCTTGCAAGGTTTGCCACTATCGCCATGTCTGCTTTCTGCCTTGATCTCTCTGCAGCCACAACTAAGTGGCTCAAAAGTATAACCGAACTAATGTTCTGGTAGTCAACCAATGATCAATTTGAGCTCCTTCTGTTCTTTGGGGGAAATTTTTGAAAAGGCATTCTGTATATGCCTTGAAGTGGGCTTAAATGCTCATTGCCAAGATTGCACAACTTTTGCACATGTGTGTGTGTGTGTTTGAGACAGGATCTCACTGTGTAGTTCAGGCTGGCCTTGAGCACATTTTGTAGCCCAGGCTGGTCTCAAACTCCCAACAATCCTCCTGCCTCAGCCTCCTGAGTGCTGAGATTACAGGTGTGCGCCACACTCAGCAAGACTGCTCATCTTAATAGAACTTTTTTTCCTGTCCCTTACTTTCTTCTCTTTTCTGATCCTCACTTCTGTCCTCTGGACTTACTCTCCAAATACTACCTGAGAATGAAACAGACTTCCCCATGGGAATTCACGGTAAATCACAATTGAATCATCAAGCAAGCATTTGTTACTTTGTGTTCACCTCTGAGCCAATTCTTTTCTTCTCCACCCCCAATCTCACCGGGGAATGAAAGTACTCCTTATCTTGGCCCTGCATGTGATTTCTCTCTTTTCAGTAGTTGGTAGACTTCACCTACCACGATGGTGCTCCTAACATGTCTATCTACAACACCACTTACGAAGCTATTTCACCTTACCCTGGTAAGGATGAGCATTTATGAATGTTCTCACCGTTGAAGTTTCCCAAGTGTTCCTGACCCTAGAAACTTCATTTATATAGAGTTCACCTGGCCAAAGTGTTAGGACCACTGAAAACTGGACTTCTAGCACAATCATATGTACTACCTGCCGTTCCCTTCTGGCAGTGTGAGGTATTCTGAAGCACATAAGGTTTACTCAGTCATGAGCTCTGCAGAATAAAATAATACCAGAGACCTAACTGAGAAAAAATCGAACTGTATAAAGGAAATCTGCAAAATACTTCTCAATAGTAAGGCAACTCTTCATTTTTAGAAAAACGGACAGAATTAATTCTTTAGTGATCTGAAAGCTTGTTCTCTCTCACTCATATTTTATTATATTTTCTCTTTTTGGGAATAAATACCTATTACCACAGTATTCTAAAGCATTGCAATTTTTACAACTTTTCCATTTTCCATATTTAACATAGCAAATCAACCCAGCATATGTCGGTGTCAGACTTCAAATTCAGTGAAGTAGGCAGAAAAATACAGCTCCAGTAAGAAAATATTTCTTTGTATAGCGACACTGCAGTTTTCTGTGTGAATTTCTATTTTGTTAGCGCATGTCTGCAGTCGTACGTGAGGATTACATTCATCAGAGAGTTGGTACATGAACAGAACACACCTTCCTTCCTTTCATTTCTCCTTCCCATCTACTCTCATGTTTCTCCCTCAATCTCTTGGTCCCTTTCCTGTTTCAACAGCAAATTCCTGGAACTCACCTCTGTTAAGTACTTATACACATCTATGCATCAGCAGTTTAAACTCTAACTTTTATTCAAAACTGGTGGCTTCTTAAAATTTACAAGGATATACTGTCAAAATTTGCTAATTCCATAAAATATAAATCTAAAGCATTTACACAGATCATTCATTGCTAGATGTCATCTATGACTTATTGTAGGCTTAGTGGGAAATGATGTCACCCATACACATGTATTTTAGTGTTTATTTTCAAGTAAGCAATCAGAGGAGAATAATGGAAAACCCAGAACAAAGAAGGTTTATCATCCTCTACTGCTTCAATAAAATAATTAAAAGTTACAAAAACAATGAAAAAACCCACTGTCCATTAAGTGGAGAATCAAAAGAAATCATAGTGATGTTACCTGGAAATGGGTTCTTGCTATAGATGAATAAAATAAATATTTTCTGTTTATTCTATATTGATATTTTGATGTTTTCTGTGCTTTCCTTGTTTACCCCAAGTTATTAGCAAAGGAGAGATGACGAAACAATCAGAGAAAACAGGGAAACCATGTGTAGATATAGTATTTGGTGCAAAGCAAATGTCTGAAAGTATTAGTGGGAATCAATAACTTTCAAATAGTCTTCATCTGAAATGTGACTGTTGAGATATTACAGACAGATAGAAATAACTTATCTAATTTGAACAATTATCCATCAGACCACAGAAGGAAAGTAGAGAGATGGGGAGAGAGAGGAGCGGAAAAGAGAAGAAGAGAGACATGGAGAGGAAGAAATGGAAACTGCACAAAAGTGAAAAATCCATTTTGAAATCTCTAAGTTCCTGCTGGTTTCATGTTTGTAGCTCTACCCTGCGACGTCCCACCCGTATCTCTCCCCAGCAACATCACACAGCCTCCTCCTCTGACTAATTTACTGCATGCATACATTCATTGCCTATATTGTTTAAAGGAAAAAGTAATGGATGATATGACAGATTCACACTTGTCTATAGTAAATTGAACACAGAATAATAATAGCTAACTGAATATTTCTTTCTCACTCATGTTGCAGTCAGAATCAGTTCTGTGTCAATAGATGAGTTCTTCTCCACATGGTCACTGAAGCAACCGCCTTCTAATTTTCTATTTTCTGCATTTTAGGCCCAGCACTACATCTAAATGCAAGGGAGGCGGAACACTGGCCTTTTTCTTCCTCGGATTCCCAGATCTTCTGTGATGTTACTTCTGCATCTGTGTACGCATCCCCAGAGCGACAGCTTGCTTTGCATCTCCTCCTTCTTCAGGGGCCCTGAGCTACTGAAGCTATTTTGCTGTGATGCACTGGCATCCAGAAGTGCCTGAATGCTACCCACAGCTGATAACCAAAGACTCCTGGTGATTCAAAGCCCGGATCTTACACATGCAAGTCATACAGACTCAGTAAGTTTAAATCTCAGAAGACGCAAGAAGTAGGTTGTAGTGAAGCTTGACTTGCACTTGGACTTTGGCTTAGATTCCTTGCTTTCCTCTTCCCCTTAACAGAATTTTAAAAATTCTTCAAGTAGGAATACACAGCTCAGAGGAACTCAACCAGAGGTCTCACTTTGTTCCTACTGCACACACGGGTATCCTCAGACTTATGTCATCCTTCAAGAGTTTACCAACTTTAAGTTATCGGTATGTTTGTGATACATGATCATTAATTTGTAAAACCATATGTATATCCCCTGAGCCCTGCAACCAGAGCCCAACCCCGCAGGGAGTTTAGATGTTTGCTTTTTGCTTGGAAAGCTGTTTTCCTGTCTGGCACAAGGCCCATCCCTTCACATCCTGCAGGTCTCCACTCAGGTATTACCTCACCTGGGTTTCCATGACCTCTGCATACCCTTGGTCTCATTCTACTTCGTAGTCTTTACCACTTTCTTAATCTATTATCTATTCACCAGCCTCTATTTATGTTTGCTATGAGAATTTCACATTGCACACTGGGATATAGGTCCCATGTGGAGAGTTAACAAGTCTCCTCTCCTTAGCTTCATTGGAGCAAATACAATATGAGAAAGCATTGAGAAGATATTCTTAATAAAAATTACAATTAAAGGGACACAAAGCAAAAGCTTTGTTCAGAGTAAACTGAATACAATTCTATGATTAAGTTTTTTCTTGCTTTCCTCATGTGCAAAATTTTTAAAAATTCTGCATGGGTAGATATTCACAATTATCTAGATGAGCTACAGCTCAACAGTGTACTGCAAAAATATGTTTTTATCTTTACCATACAACTTGGAGAGCAGCATATGTAAGTCAATTTCCTCATCACTGAGATGCAATATGCAGCACCCACAAATTAAAGAAGGAGAGAGTAATTTGGGCTCATGATTTTAGTCCATAATCAGCTACTCCAAGGCAGGAAGTACAAAGCGGAAGGGTCTGGTGGAAGAAGGCTGTCCGGTCATGGTGAGCAGAAAGAAGAAAGGGACAAGAGAAGCCAAGAGAGCGGATATGCTTTTCCAGGTCACATCGTGCGGGATTCATCTCTTCCGGTGCCTTAACTCCTAATCACAAGTCAGTTTAACACCCCATATCCCCAAATTTTCTAAACACATAAGGCCTTTGTGGACAACTTTTTATCCAAACCATAGCACACCACATGCTATTGGATGCTGCCTTAGCTAAGCCTGAATGAAGACTCTAGAGTCTACTATTTAGCACTGTACAGAATCCAAACTTCAGTTAATATTTTTCTTTATATATATATATATATATATATAACTTTGTTTAAAATCTGCCAGTAAGTTGAGCATATTTATTTAGGATAAAATACGCAGTACAGGGATCTTCTCAAGGAGCTTTGCATTATGAAAGAATAAAAATCTGTGAGTGAAAATTTCATAATCAAATTCTTATAAAATGCAATGAAAGGCAGTAAAACTTTCTCAGTAGCTTGATGGGAATGAGTAAGCACAAAAGTGAATGAGCTTGAAAGATAATGCTGAGATCGTAAATGCATTAATAAATTAAAAGAGGAGGAATCAAAACATGGAATCAAGAGTGAATTTTAAAGGTAACCTGATCAGAACCTCAGGAAAACAACTGGAGACAGGAGGCTGTCGGAGAACGACTAAAAGCAGACTGCAGAGCTGGGTACACACTATCCTTTCCCTGTCCTTTTTTTTTTTTTTAATCCTAAAGAGACAGGTGCCTTCTGCTACTGCTTTGTATATCACTTGGGAATGTTAACAACTATAAGAACACTTGGGGTAAACTTGAGTCAAGTTTCTTCTGAGAGAAACGTGGTGCGATGGAGTCGGACTGTCTGTCCATTCTTCTCCACGATGTAAGCACCTAAGTTTTTAATCGGACCAAGGACTTACGGCTGAAAGAATACCACCCTATTGGCATACTGTATTGACTTTCTGATAATGTTCTAAAGCCAGTTGAGGAACAGAGGAAAAATGCCACTGGGTACAAATTGTGGCATCAATTCTCTGCCAGACTGATCAATCGGATTTATATATTACCTCCAGCTACAATCTTAAAATCTATAGTCTTACTCTCTCTTCAGTGCACAGCTCGAAGTTTAAATGATTGCAGATCCAAATGAATTTTAAAATGAATGAGCAGCTTTTAAATTAAAAATGTGTGAACGTTGTTGTTTTACCTACTCTTAATTATTTACTAGTTTAATTCAATGGATTCACCCTTTCTCTCTTATTTCTCTCCTTTTTCTTCCAATTCCCTTAAAAAATAAAGATTCCACCAAGTTTCTATTTTCCTACTTTAGATGATTTATAACTATTTGGATCAATATGTGTATATATAGATTTTTAGAAGCATTAAAGTGAATTAATGAAAGAAATCACAAGTTCAGAATTACAAATCTTCTGTCCTCAGTCCTAACTACCTCTCTCCTACAATTATAAGATTTAAAAAATCTATTCATTAGTCATCAATGTTTAAAGAAAATTAAAAATACATTGACTCAAAAATGCTTCCGCAGAATACAGCACACTAGAGACTGTTCTGCATCAAATCTTTGTACAAAGTCGCAAACCTCACACAGTAACCCAACACACAGTGTCATCAACAGGAATGCTAAAATACATAAGAGATACTAGACAAAAGTAAATGCAAGGGCTATTTTAATCTCTTTCAGAATTTATGGTACATTTTGGATATTTTTTTAAATGCTTAGGAAATATTCATTCCCTAGAAAAAAATTTAAAAGTGGCCAATGTCATTGCTCAAATGGTAAATTTTAGAGAGTTCATGTGTTATGATTTAAGTGTATGTTGCTGTGAATTACCCCACAGATGACCATTTTCTATTTAAGATTCACCAGGAAGTACAACAAACCTTTATCTTATGTTAATTTAGTTTGCTTTCATGAACACCTATGAAGCAAGAAGTTATAGCCTTTACTTTGTAGAACTCGAAATACAGATTTAAAGCAGTTAAAACTTCTAATTTGATATTGGAAACTGAGGTCATATTGTAGTCTGTCTTTCTCCGTATGCATACAAAAATATTTTAAAATGCAGAACAAACTATTTAGATAATGAACAATCAGAAAATTAAGTGCACAACTTTAGTAAGTAAAAATTCAAAATTTGAACAATGCATTGACTTAAAGCTTCAACCAAGATGCCCCAGTGGAGGTTCAGAGACAGACACAGATTTTAAGAATATCATTTTACACATCTAATAGGTAGTAATATGCCATAAATATGTGATATTCTAAACAACCTATTTACATTAAGAACCAATGAACAGCTATTACGTCTGTGTAACAAGAGGTGAGAAAATTGCAAGCAACAATATCTGTTAACCTCATGGAGTCAAGTAACTATAAAAAGACCAAAAGAAATATTATGAATGTAGCACCTTGAGGTTTGCCCACAGGCTATTGTGAAATCCAAGTTAACACTAGATATATGTATTCTACCTTGACAGTAATAGGGAACATGAAACCTCCCAGAATGGATGCTTCCTAATCCAGGGTACAAGGACTTTCTCCTCAATAAAGCAAATAAATAAATTTACAGAACAAACACACAACAATAAATCATATTATTAAAATAATGAAAAGAAAAAAGATGATAAAGGAATAATAATTCCTCATCAAATATAGAAAAACTGTAAAGAAACAGTTATAAAGGCTTAAAAATGAGTGTGGTTAATGTGGTAAAAGGAATCAAACAAGACCAGAAATCATGCCATAAAGACAGATCAAAGTCAAAAGAGACTGAAATAGTTTGAAAAAGAATGAAAAATATTTATAAACATGACAGAGTTTGCTCAGAGTGCCACAATTAAATATCATTAACTTGATGGTTTAAACAGCAGAAGTGTATTATATCACATTTCTGAGGGCTTGTCATCAGAAGGAAAGGGGTAGCTCTGGTGAGGTCTCTCTCCTTATCTTGTATATGTTTTGGTACATCTCCTCTCCCTCTTCCTCTCCCCTCCCCCCATGTTCTGAGAGACACTAAGGTCCAATGTCTTTTTCACACATAGAATCACTTCCTATTAGATTAAGGACTTCCTTATGACATCACTTAACTTAAAAGTCCCAATAGCCACTGTATCCAAGTAGATGCTTTAGAAGGTAGAGTGTCACTAGATGAATTTTAGGGAAACAAAATTCTGTTCCTATAATTTTCTATATTAATATAAATAAATTTAATGAGCTTATCTCCTGAAAGACAGACTTCAATAAATTACTGTATAAGAAAAAAGAGTAAGAAACAGTTAATATGAAAAGATGGGAATTTTGAAGAATTTTTACTTTCTTTTTTGTTGTTTTTGGTTTTTTTTTTTTTTATAAACTGCATCTTCCTTATTTCACATACTTTAACTTCAGAACAAAAAATAAGATCACAATACACAGCATCCAACTCTGCTGTCAAACTGTGGAGAGGATGGGCTCAAGACCCTTGCTTCCTGCATTCAACACAGGGCAGGAGAAATCAACAAGACTCAGCAGAGGGAGCGAGGAGGGACGGGGCACTCAAGCTGCTGGGGCAGTCATAGGGATACTGTACAGAGGGCACAGATTTCCTAGAGGGGGTGCTCCTAATTGAATTCTTTCATCGGGGATGTATCCTTGTCCCCTTAACGGGGAAAGATCTCATCAGGAATAGCAGCCCTTAGCTCCACCCCAGTCACCTCATCTTCATCAGATGGAGGAAATCAAGGCCAACTTTGAGAACGTGTTCAAACACATGAAGGACATCTTGGATAAGAAGGTTGAGAAGCTGACAATCTCCAAGAGGCTCGTGTCTTCACCTTGCTGCACCATGACTACCACCTATAGCTGGACAGCCAACACGGAGTGGTTCATGAAGGCCCAGGCCCTCCACGACAACTCTACCATGGGTTACATGATAGCACCTGGAGATCAACCCCAACCACCCCACTGTGGAGACGCTGTGGCAGAAAGCTGAGACTGGCAAGAACAAAAGGCTATCAAGGACCTGGTGGTGTTTGGGACTGTATTGCTCTCCTGGCTTCTCCTTGGAGGACCCCCAGACCCACTCCTACTGCATCTACCGCATGATCAAGCTGGGCCTGGGGATCATTGAGGATGAGTTGACCTTCTTTTTAATATTCTGCACTTCCACTGCTATGTAAAACACACACAGAGTGTTCTCTCCAGTATCTTTATCAATTACTATGAAAACATATGTGTAAAATTATGTTCCAAATACTTATTGTTCATCAACCAGTTGAAGAGATTTCTTTGAAGAAATTGAGATATTCACATATGTTTGTGGATGGTTACAAATTAGTAATACAAATAAACTAGAGTTAAATATTGTTAATAGTGTTGTAAACATTTTTTTTGAGACAGAAACTTACTATGTAGCTCAGGCTGGCCTTGAGCTCATGATCCTCCTGCCTCAGCCTTTCATGTTCTAGTAATACAGGGCTGAGTCACTGTACCCAGCATATTAGAATCTTTATTTAAAAATGTTTAAAAACAAACCACTAGAAGAATAAGTTGCCAACCAGTAGTTTCACTTCTTTCCAAAACAGACTTCCACATTGTCCAAGGAAATACAATAAAGCTGAAACAAACAATAATGTAGCACTTACTATATATAACATTAAGTTAAAAATCAGCAGAAGCAGAAGAAAATTCTGGGAAGGTGGAAGAGTAGGAGGCACCAGGAATCAGTCTCCCCATTCACACAGAATCTGTCACTTGAACACTTTTGGAACTGAGGTTTCTGCCTTCCAGATGAAAGCTTAGAGAGTAAGCTTGTAGTAATTTTCATAATTTTTAGATATATCTCAGTAACCACCATGCATTCCCACGTCCTGACTGTGTAGCAGGTAGCTTTGAATAAGTTCCTGGAACAGGTTGCCCAGACTAAAAGGGCTAATGTGAGTATGATGGCTGATTTTATGTTACATAGTGAACCATAAGATGCCCAGGTATTGATGAAATATTATTCTCAGTGTTTCTGTGACAGTGTTTTACAATACACCAACATTTGCTTTGGTGAACCAAGTGAAACAGGTTGTTTTCTCTAATGTACATATAACTCAACCAATAGAGAGCCTGACTCTCCTCAAATGAGAGTATTTTACCTGCCTGGTTGGTTTTATCACACTGAGACATTAGCTCTTCCCTATTCCCCAGCTTGTCTACTAACCCTTCAGTCCTTTGGACTTGCACTACTGCATAATCACATGAGATAATTTCAGATAAATGTGTATACTTTGTGTTTATATACATTGTCATCAATATGTATGTCATCTATTTTATTAATTGTTTCTGAAGAACTCTGACTAAAACAGTGGGCAATAAGGACGCTGACATCCAAATATTGAGATCTGTAATTGCTGTGTTGCTTCTGATTGTGGATCCATAAGCAGTGATAAGAAGCAATCGCTCAACACCGTCCCTTTATTGCAAGTTCCAGCACTTAAATGGGAGCAAATTTCAGAGATTTAAAGTCCCTCTTTTTGTTTTTCTATTTTCTCCACTTGGGAACCATGAAATAAAGACAAAGATATTCAATGGCACAGAGAAAGTTATAAATTCACCATACACCCCAAAGAAAGGCTCAGAGAAAACTAGAAAGGCCTTCAAATTATATTATCACAGGTTAACCCTCAATATAGACACAGTCTGAATATCACATAAAAATGTTAAGAAAAGCACACGCAGCTTAAGCAACTTGAAGGACACATTCAATGGAAAAACACCAACAACATAAAGTCTTAGAGAAAAAGACAGAGAGACTATATGAAAAAATATATTGGTCAAGAGCTTGTAAAAACTGATGAAAGGCATGATTATAAATATCCAAGAAGCTCAATAAACTCCAAGTAGTATGAACTCAAAGAAATCCATCCTGAAACACATCACAGACTGATGAAAGTCAATGGCAAATAGAGATCCTGAGGGCAGCACAATTCATAACATCTGAGGGGCCCTCAATAAGAGTTTTTAAAGGTTTTTCATCAGAAATATTGGAGGTCAAAGTACAGTGACCTAAGATATTCAAAATTCAAAATGTCAACCAAGAAACCCCTATTCAGCAAAAATGCCCTTCAAAAGTGACTAAAGAAAACCATTATCTGAGTGGGTTCATTTTCATTAGACCTGCCATATAAGAAGTGTTAAAGGGAATCCTCCAGGTTAAAATGAGGACATACTGGACAACAACTGAAAGCTGTATTTACAAAAAAATCAGTATCTCACAGGGAAAGATCCAAGAGACAACTATGAAAGTTGGTATTATTTTAGCAATGATTTGCAACTCAACTATTTGTTTCTATGTGACTTAACAGAGTAATATATTTTTCAAAATTTAGTCCAAAATATTTTTAACTTTGTACATATATATATATATGTATGTATATATATATATATATATATATATATATATATATACAGAATTCCACACAAGAGCATGAGAATACATATGCTTCACAGAAACACATGAGACATTTTCAAAAACAAACTAATTGACAAATTTCAATTCAAATGACATCTCAACATACTTTAAATCACTGATACATACAAAGTGTGTTCTTTGCACAGAATGAAGATAGAAATCTGTAACAGAAGGAAGCTGAAAATTCATGTTTGTGAAAATTGAATTGTACAGTTTTAAAAAGCAAACAAATTAAAGAAGAAATACAATAAGACATGGTGGTGTGTGCCTATAATTCCAGCACTCTGAGAGGCTGATCCAAAAGCGTTGTAAGTTCAAGTCCAGAGTGAATAACTTAGGAACCTAACAAGACTCTATCTCAAAATGAAAACTAAAAAGGTAAGGGTTGTACAATTGTCTTACATGTTTCAAATGTTCTTTGACTTATTAATCTGGTTTTCAATCTATAAATGTGATAATTAACTTTATTAGGTTTTATAAGATAAATGAATGAATCTGACACTGGAAGAATAAAAGTGGGTAGAAGCCAGGGAGAAAATTACATGTACCAGTTCTTTACAGTGAATGCAGGGGGTGGAGTTGGGGATACATCTCAATGTGACGATCCTGGATTCAACCCCAGTGCCACAATATATAAATATTTCTTTTTTATTTTAAAGACAAAAGAATGAAGACATATGAACCAGAATAAGCCATAAACAATACCGAAAATACAAATTATACAGATTACAGTAAGGAATTAGCACTGGATGCTGTATTACATAATGTTATCTTCACATTAGTTAACACATAAACATTAAAGGAAATCAAATTATAGAAAAGATAGTAGGGAATTAGCACTGGATGCTGTATAATATAAAGTTATCTTCACTTCTGTTAATACAAAAATTATTGAGGAAATACAAAATTATAGAGAACACAGAAGGGAATTAGCTCTGGATGCTGTCCTACATAATGTTACCTTCACATTTGTTACTCAAATGTTACCTTCACATTTGTTACTCAGTTACACAGATGATGGCCCATTTGATCATTCAATTTTCTCCTCCCTCAAATCCATTGCCCTACCACTCAATCAGTCATCTTCCCTGTGATAATAACTGTACTCCTGGGTTTATCTATATCCTTGGACTCTCACCTTGGGAAGAGATATAGCTGCCTCAGACTATACTATAACATACATGGGTGTATACAAACTGCCATGGTCGGAGGTGGAAAAGCACCTATGCTCACAGCAGACTCCTGGCTCCGTCCCGTCGCTGTGCTATGGGTGGGGGCGGGTCCAGTCACGGGGCACCCTCAACACGGCCCACAGCGGAGCAGCCACGGGGCTCACAGCGGAGCAGCCGCAAGTGCCCTCGGTGACCCATTTGCTCTGTCCCATTGCCTCAATGCCGGAGGCCCTTTCTTCTCCTCCTCCCTCCTCCTGATCTCCAGTATTACCATTCCCCACCCCTTGCAACTGGGCATTGGACGAACTTACAATGCATAGTATAAGGGCTTGAAATCTTCTCACTGTGTTACTTCAGGGTATGAACTGAGTTTAAAGATTAGTTCTAGAATAAAGTTGGAGGATTTTCTTGGGTCTGCTGTATAGAGTATGTTGTTGTTTTTCAGACTCCCGGTCTGCTGCTTTTCACCTAATTTGCTGCTTTGGGTTCATGCAAGGTTCATATGTGCAAGCTGTAAGGAGACCCTCTTGGTGCTCACATTAATAGTTTGGGGTGAGTCCTGAAGACCGTGGATTCGTCCCATTGTTGCCAGGAACAGGCAGTGCTTGCTCAAGCCGCCGAGACTGAAGGTGCTCCCAGAAAGTGTTCAGGGTGGGAGCTGAGTCGTGGCACCCCAGCTGGTGCTTCCTGCCTGACGTTGGAGTAAGAAGGGCGTGGAGCCACTCAATCCACCTCCATCTGCGTCTCCCTCCTGTTGCAGTGCTGGAGCCCTTGTCCACTCCTCAGCCGGATCCCTGGGAGCCGCCACGGCTCACTGCCAAGGCTCCCCACTGCTCTCCACCAGTAGCTGCTCACCCAGCAGAGAGGCAGGGGGCCACCACCTCGAGGCAGGTGCAGAGCTGGGCATGGTGGGCTGTGTGCTAGTTGCATTGATTCTCTCCAGGCGCTGGTTAGGAAGGTTGCCCCAGGGTGGGGACTCTGCCCCAGTGGCTGTCATATCTTCTCATTCTCACACTGAGTTCCGCAACTGCTCCCGACCGCCATTGCCTTTTTTCCTGGCTGCTCCCTCCCCGCTCCAGCCCTGGACCAGCTCTTGGAACTCCGCTCTCCCCTGGCTGAGTCGGGAGTCTTCCATGAGCGTGGGTCTCCGAAGCTGAAGCTGCAAATGCTGGAACGAGGGCGTGGCCAAGGGTGTGTTTGGAGGGGTGACTTCCTCCTTCTCCTCTCCCTCCAACTGCGCCATCGGATCTCCAATCCTTTCCTCCAGAAGAGGTTTTGCTTAGTCTTCAGTTCCCTTTTCAGATCTTTCCTGAGTTTGATACCCACCTCTTTCCTTTCTGTCTCACATGTTGCTATATTCTTATATTCCTTTGTCTGAGTGGCATTCCTCTGGAAGGTTCTCTCTGCTGCCTACCTGATCACCATCTTGAAGTCCTCTCGTAAAATTTATTTAGTTATTTGTTTCTTTCTAATGAATTGACCATTACATTTCTAAAGTTCTGAAATGGCCAACAGACCACAGAAAGATACCACGTTAGGCTCCTGCTTGAAAACAACAGCTACAGAAAACTGCTGGCCTTGATTCAGGGCCATCACAATATATAAATACAAAAAACAAGAAAATTTACAAAATAAAGACAAATGAGAATGAAAAGACAAACTAACAAAATTTAACAAATGTTTAAAAGAGTGGTATTGAGAATCAAATCAGTTGTTTTTTTTTTTTTTTTTTTTTTTTTGCGGTACTGGGGATCGAACTCAGGACCCTGAGCTTGCTAGGCAAGCACTTATTCCACTGAGCTATATCCCCAGCCCTGAGAATCAAATCTATAAAGATTTATATAAGAAATTTTAAAATCTCTGACTAGGGATAAGCTCAGCAACAAAGCCCCTGCCTGGCAGGCACAAGGTCCTGAGTTCAATTCCTGGTACAAAAAAGAAAGAAATTTTTAAAATTTCAACTTAGCCTACATTTACAACTTAATACATTAGAAAAAGAACAAAATAAACCCAATAGTAGCAGAAGTAAGGAGATATTAATGATCATAGCACAGTTAAAAGTAGAGAGTTCAAAAAAACAGAGAAAATCAGTAAAATCAAAATTTTGGGAGTGTTATGGTGATGCCCACATTTGTAGTGTTTTACAAGGCTGAAGCAGGATGATTGTATATTCCAGCTGAGCCTAGGCAAATTGAGACTTATGAAGACCTTGTCTTAGACAAATAACTAAAAAGGACTGGTGATATAATTCAAGGCAAAGCCCCTGGGTTTCATCCCTAGTATGATTAAAAAGTGATTCATTGGAAATATTAACAAAGTTGATATACTGACTAAAAAATGAATGGTTCATTGCTAAGATTAAAAGTGAAAGTTGGAATGCTACTATGAATTTTTATAGAAATAAAGACAATTATAAGAAAGTGCTACAGTAATAAACTGAACAACCTAGATGAAATGACCAAATTTCTGAACACATAAAACCTGTAAAGACTGAGTCAGAAAGAAAACCTGGGTAGTCTAATAATAATAAAGAAGCCAAATCTATAATTGAAATAGACCCAACAAAGAAAAGCTCCAAGGACTTTACTGGTGAGTTTTGTAGAATATTTAAATACTTAATAACAATGTTTCTAAAATGTTTCTAAAAGCTCGATAAGGAGGAAATATTTGCTAACCCATCTGAGGCCATTATTCACATACTAACACCAGACAAGGACAGTGGTAGAACAAAAGAGAATACACTAATATATCTTATGAACATTGATACGAAAGTTCTGACTGAACTAATAGCAAATCGAACTCAACAGCATAAATCAAAAATTATACACTGGATAAACTGTGATTTATTCCTAGAATGAAAAGATGGTTCAACATATGAAAATCGTCTAATACAGTGCATAGAGCAGTAATACAATGAAGTCAGAAAACACTACCTAAATTTATACTGAAAAGTAGTTGACAAAATTAAAAATATTTTATCATAAAAACTCTCAACAATCTAGAAAGAGCTAAAATTGCATCAACATAATAAAAGCTATGTATGAAAAGTCAGAGAAAGTACATACTCATTAGTGGTTGATGGAATCCTCTGCTATAAGAAAAACAATCTTGAAAGAGAAGATCAAAGTTTGAAGATTTGCACTTCCTCATTTCAAAACTTACTGAAAAGCTTCAGTAATCAAATAGTGATCTTGATAGAAGCACAGACACACATACTATTCTAAAATACTGAAAACACCAGATATAAACATTCTTATAGTATGTTCATGTTTTTCATGATCTACTGGCAATAATATAATGATGGTCGTTTTACCAATACATATTCTTAATCAGAATAAGCTCATTAATTTTTATTCCTGTGTTCTTATTTTGAACCTTTCAAATCATTTAACAGGCGAATACTTTTACTAAAATGCCTTTTATGCATCTTTTAAAGTTATCTATGGTTTTTCTCTGTCACTTTGTTATATGATGCTTTATATTTGTTATATTGAACTTTTACACTAATTTTCTAGTGCCATTGCAAATCCAGTTGATTATAAAGTGTTACCCTTAATTATATATTACTAGCTTGAGTTTGCTAGTCATTAAATGATTTTTCCATGTATAGGTATGAGGAAATTTGTAGGTATTTTTCTTGTAAATTATCTCATTTTGTATGAGATTACATTGACCTTATAAAAACAGCTCAAAAGTAGATTTTCCTCTCTTTTGTAAAAGTATTTGCAGTGAAGTGAGGATATTTATATTCCTTAAATCTTAGGTAGAATTAGTCAGCTATTCCATATATTTTCATTTCTTTAATTTAAATGAGATTTTCAAGGATTTCAATTTTTTCATTGAGTACATTTGGTAAATTCTTACAAAAGATTTGTCAATTTCATTTTACCTGTCAAATGTATTAGTTGAATATTATTATAATACAGCTTTGTTTTGTTTTTAATGTCTGGAGAACCTGTACTGGCATCCAAATTTTTTTGGATATCATAATTTATATTTTCTCTTGGGAAACTTACACAAAAGATTATTAATTTTCTTGATACATTTTTGATGAGTCTTTTTTGGTTCATTAATTTTCTCAATTTTAAAATATCTTGCCTCTCATTTAAATCTACTCTTCGTTATTTTCTTTCATTTACTTTAAACTTAAACATTGTTCCATTTCTTAGTAGGAGTTTCAAACATCAATCACAAATCTTTCCTTTTTTTCATTTAAGGGTGTATCTTACTTTATCTTATTTGCTGAGCACTACTTTAGCTGTCATAAAATCTTTTCATATCATATGTTCATTATTATTTAATTCAAATTTGTTAAATCACATTTTTTCCTTGAATATTAGATAATTTGGAAGAAGGCAGCTTAATTTCCAAATGTATTGGAGATTATGTTATTGTTACTAAATTTTAGTTTAGTCTCAGTAGTTTTGAAAGTTAACTTTCTTCTGTACTCTAATGTTATAATTGCTCTCTGCACCTGATGCAGTCTCCTATCATTACCTATGATAAGAAATTTTCTACTTTTAAGGTATAGTTATCCAGATAGTGAAAATGAAAAATCAAAATATAAAAATGTTTAAATCTAAAATGATTAACAAGAAGTTATTCATTTCTTAAATTTATATATTTAGATAATCAATCCAAATACACAACAGTAGTAGTCATTAGTGAATTTTGGATTGGTCTTGAAGATGCTATTTCTTTTTCTGTGTTTAATGAAAAATAAAAAAAAATTTATAACAAAATACTAGGAAACAATAATTAATACATTGTGTATTGTTATCTCCAAAGTAGTTACTCAGTGTACAAGATATGAGCATAAAAATTTCTACAAACAGTATTAACACAAACCTTTCTTTTCTATGAACTAATAAAAAATAGTAGTGTAATGATCTTATATCTTTTTCTTCTCCCTCCTTCCCTCCCTTTGTTCCTTTCTTCCTGCCTTCTTTCTTTCCTCCTTTCCTTCCTTCCTTTCTCCTCTCCCCCACTCTAGTTCTTTTCCCTTTAAATAATTTCTTCCCATTTCATAGTATCTATTGTATCTTTTGGTCCTCATTTAGCCTTTCAGTTTCTCACACCAAGGAGACAATACAATGTTTACAAAGGTGAATCTGATTAATTTCACCTATGAATCTGTTCTTGAGTTGTATCCATTTACCTACAAATGACTCATTTGTCCTTCTTTATAACTGAGTAGTATTCCATTGTACAAAACAACCATATTTTTTTAGCCATTCCTCTGTTGATGGACATTTTGGGCTGTTTCCAGGATTTAGCTATCACAATTGTGCTGCTATAAACATGAGTGCAAATATATAGCTTTAAATATAATGCTTTTAATTCTTTCAGAAAGATATCCAGAAAGGGACTATCTGGGTCAAATAGGACATCTAATCCTACTTTCTTGAAGAAACTCTACACAGATCTCCACAGTGGTTCCCCCAGTCTACATTCCCACCAATAGTGGGGAAGAGTTCCTTTTCCTCCGCAGCCTATCCATTTTTATTCATTGATTTCTTGATGACAGCCATTTTTTCTGGAGTGATATGGAATCTCAGTTTCATTTTAACTCGCATCTCTCTAAAGACCAATGATGTTGAACATTTTTTCATGTATTTATTTGCCATTTGTGTTTCTTCATCTGACAAGTGTATATTTACTTCAGATGTCCAATTTTTATTGGGTCTTTAAAGTTAAATTAGTGGTTACCTGGAATTGAGTCTATCTTGCAGAAGACTTTTGGCAAAGTCTGGAGATATTTTAGAATGTCATAGCTTGGGGAAAACTGTTTCTGGAGGAAACTTCTGCTGTAGTTAGAAGTCAGGGAAGCTAGTAAGCACTCTGTAATATGCAGAACAGGCTACCACAGCTAATTACTACCCCAAAATGTCGATAGTGCTGGAGTTGGGAAACCTGTTAACGCTATTATTTATAAGAGAAGTATGATGATTTAACAGTATTTATGTAAAATGTTCCACCTGTAATACTGCACATGAGTTAACAGAATTATAGTAATCCAAAATAATTGTCTTCTGTGCTATAAAAGAAACAATTGTTTCATTGTCAAACAATACAGAAACAGAATTTACATTGTCTTAGTTACTTTGCTCTCATTGCTTAGACAAAATACCGACACCCAGAACTAAAGGGAGAAAAGGTTCATTTAGCTCACAGTTTGTGCAGATTTCAGCCCATACTTGGTTGACTACAAGGCACGGTGGCACACGGCAGAGGGCAACATATCATAGCAGTAGAAGACAGCAAAAGCAACAAGAGCCAAATGGAGGAGCAGCAGCGAGCCTCTCTCCCTCCCTCACATTGTATGCAAACTACCTGCCCCAAGGAGGGTGTAGCACTCACACCTATAATCTCAGCATTGGAACATGAATCAATTACAAACTCCAGAAGCCTGCCCCATGACTGCAAGAGGCTTGGGGGACACCCCGACACACACCATAACACACAGTGACAACGTTTTCCTGACTTCACTAATTTATGGACATAATTTTCAATGAGGAAATTTTCATAACATTGCAGAAAGACAGAGTTCCTTCATATGGGACTTACGCTTTTTTATGAATGAATCTGAAAATTTTGTTCCTTTCATTTTCTTCTTAGAATAAAATTATTAATCTGCAGAAAGTTGTTGTGTTTCATGAAACTATCATATAAACTGACACTCAAGAAGTAGGAAACTTGCAAGTTTAAGACAGAAAGTAATGTCAAAATGACTAGCTTTTTAAAAGCAAGGTATGTCACTTCTCATAGATTATTACAAAATCACTAACAATTTCTCAATTTTCCCTATTACTATAGATTCCTAACCACCTCTAAAGTCTATATTGGTACATACTTCTTTGAGACCTATCAATTTAAAATTTTTAACTCATCAATACAATTTTTACACCAGTTAAAATTTACTACTTTTTATTTTCATTTCCTGAATCATATATATGAAAATATTTAGAATGGTGATGATAGAATTTTAGTAAACATAATTTTAACTAGACTTTTACATTTAGAGTTTTGTTTACTTTGGCCTAATGACCTACTTGGTAATGGACAATTAAATTGCTGAACTGCTTTGCCTGTAGAAATTTTTAAAAATATTATATGCTTTCTCTCTTCCACTAAATAAGTTTACAATATGAATGATTCTGAGGCCGATCATATCTATTAATTGCATATTATAAGGTATGCTTGCAAATTATTCTATTTTCATTATGGGTATTTAATAATAAGCTACATTAAGGCATATGAAATGAAAAACATGAAATTTCTAACTTTCCATACCATAAGGAATACTAAAAGATATTGATATAAATTTGTGAAAAGCATTAATTTATAATACTTTATATAAAATTGTATTATATTTAAATATAATATCAAATTAAGCCAAAAGATATCTTCTTTATGTTGATTTAGCCATAGAATGATTTAAAAAACACAATATTGGCTTCACGGAATGTATAAAATTATTTATTTATTTGCTTTGTATTGATAATGTTTTCTGAGGGAAATTATTACCAAAAATAATCATAAATTATTTTTATGTACTCTGACTATTTAATTCATTCACAGAAATTAATTTCAACTTATTATATTTGAGGGAAAAACTCTCATATTTAGATAATCTGTGGGTTATAATAAAAACTAACAATAGCTGTATAGAACTGCCTGCTATAGCATCCATTTCTACTGTGCTAATATACAATTTATAAAAAGGAATCAGAAATAATAAGAATAATGATTTTGTGTGTAATTCAAAGTGACACTGATAGTCTATTTCAAGAACAGCATGAACAAATAGGATTTGGTAACTCTTTTGGAATTAAAAGCTCTAGTAACTATTAAAAATATGGGCACTAGAAGGAATTAATTTATATTTAAAAATCAAACTCTTTAAATCATTCTTTGTTAGTCCATGTTGTGTAAGTGTTTCATGCCTCAGGAGGGTCCATCTGGCCTATATACAAACAGGAAGTAACTTACAAGTAGCTGTACATATGGGCTATAACATACACATAGCTAGCTGAACCAACCCCTGCAACTAAATAGAAATTAACATGGAGTTTTATGTTGACAAACGCATTACCAGCACCTCCCTGACCTACATCCAAATGGACATATGATTACATAAAATGGATAGTTTCTTTCTCAAGCATTTATTTGCATGCAAAAGTGTAGGATTTGTTTAACTACCGCCAACTGAAGAACAGAGACCCATATGCTATCCCATAAACTTGCCGGTTAGCAATTTGTTATAAGCAAGATGAAAATATTATGGTAAACATTCAGAGCATTTGTTCAATGAACCTTATGTTGTAAATGGAAACAACAGTATGTCAGAAATTTTTAAAATAAAGATATCACCACTGGTCCCATTTTATGTGTAATTCAATGTTTCCAAATTCCTTTATCGTCAATTAGAGACATGAAGGTCAATAGCTTTTTAAATATAAAATAATACATGATTCAACTTTGGGGGAGAGTAATAAACAGCAAAAAATCTAAGAGAGCTGGAAAAGCTTGTATAAGTTTTAATTTTCATTTATTCAAAGACTGAAGTATTTTAAAGACTAATCTTTGAATGTGTGGTCAGATTTCAGTTGGATATGAAATAGGATTTCATGAAGAGCCTGAAGTGTAGGGGATGTTATACTATACACAAGGGAGAAAACTGTAGAAATGAATATTAAATGAAAGGTCTAACAAATGTGCAAGTTTATTTTAAGATTTAAATATTCCTAACCCAGACCAAAAATTTAGAATAAAAATTCATAAACTGTGTGATCTGGTAGAAATTTAAACAGAGAAATCAATACAATTTTAGGAGATTGAATAAGACACTGATGATTCTTGACTTGTACACAAAAGGATCAACTAATACTCAACTTTCATGTGGAAAAAATGGAAAGACGATATAGCCTTTTAGCAAATCATTAACATGTATATAACTTTAATTACTCTAGGCAGTGCCAATAATTTCAATGTAGATCAGTTTTCTCAGGAAATCTTTGATCAACATTTTCTTCTTTATCCAAAAATCTTGATGCACACATAAAAATCTTTCAGATGCAAGTATTAGGAAATCTGATTTTCAATGGCCTGCTTCTCATATTACTTCAGGTTCAGTTCCAACTTCAATCATGGCTTATGCTACAGTTTCAGGAAAAGTCATAAGATTTCTATTTTTTTGTTTTTCTCACCTGAATCTTTTACCTCTGACCTCTCTCCTGTTGGATCTATGAGAAAGCTCCCAACTTCATCCTGCCCTATGCTTTGGAATCTAAAGGAACAGATTGTGTTACTCATATGCCCATATACCACTATTACAAGTTTTATCATCCCTGAGTAAGAAGCAATGCGGTCATAGGCAATGTTCCTTGAATAGAACTACTAACTTCTCATTTTAACAAAGAAGTCAAATGATACATTTTGAACTTTTTAAACAAAGTAATGTTTTATGCTAAAGCACCAAAAATGGAATTTCTTTTATTTTCTTAAAGGATGACATATCCATATGCCATATGTGACTAGTTTTATAGCAATATACACTTGAATCAAGTTGTAAGTAGTTATACTATTATTCAAGTAAACTTTGATTTTGTCTTTGTATTAGTGTATCAGTCAGGGTTTACTAGAGAAACAGATATAACACAAGATAGACAAATGTAGAAGAAATTACAAGTTTGGCTTATAATGGTCAGCCACAGAGTTGGATGAGGAAGCGTGCAGAGGGTGTCTGCACCCTGGAGACTGAAGAGTCCGGTCCAAGATCCGAAGCTCACTGCAGTGTCCGTGCAAGTCTGTATCAGGAAGCCAGTGGGTCTGTGACAGAATGCTGAAGAATCAATGACATAGGCTGAAAATCCTACACCAGAGGGCTGAAGAATCCCAGCCAAAGAGCCGAACAGTCTGCATCGGAATCCAGAAGACGACCAAGCTGAAGGCGAAGACTGGGGCTCCTCTGAAGAATCAGCCATCAGTCCTTCCCCATTTCTGCTTTACTGTACGCAGACTATCTGCCCCAGGGCAGCTGTAACAGTCACACCCATAATCCCAACAGTGAACCATAAATCAGCCATAAACTCTACAAGTCCGCCCCATGACTACAGCTGGCTTTGGGGAGAACATCCGCATGCAAACCATAACAATTATTACTTAAGTAATCGTTGTCTAAAACTTATCTACATTCTGTGAAAATCATTTGTAAGATATTGTTGAAGTATCAGTGGCTGTATCAAGATAACTGGGATAACATGAAGCTCCACAGCGAAATCCAAAAACACAGTTCATTAATCTCTCCTTCCCTGCTTCAAACTAACATCTGGTGCTTATATTAGTCCTGGAGCATACCGTGGGTAAACCTGTGTAGAGTTCTAATATTTTTGAAATGAATAAATAAGACCTTGAAACTGATCAAGGAAATTTTATTTTCTCTGAAGTTTCTCTTGAGTAATGATTGCACATACCAGAAATCTGTAAACATAACCATTTTCTACTTAGGATAAATTTCATTTATTATAAATACTTAAAATTTAATGGGAAAAAATCTGCTTAAGCATCCATGTTATATATAGATAGTCATGGATATAGGTATCACAAATATATCTTACATTAATCATTGGCAAATAAAAAATGTGGAGTAACGCTGAATAATGTTTTTATTATTAATATGTGACATATTCTTTCCAGAAACAGGAATATAGCTAGATCAAATTCACAAGAAAATTCTTAATGCAATTTATTATCTTCAGATACTTAATATGTGTCACCAAAAGGTAACATTTTGCCCTTCTATTTGAAAGGATAGATATCTATCCATCTAGCAGTACATGTTTTTGATCTCCATCAAAAACTGAGTATTAAAGAAAAAAAAACTGAGTATTCACCCACTAGTCTGGAAGTCAAGACTATAAAAGTGCTTTCAACATTGTCTCCATTTTACATGGTATCATTCAAAGGAGATGTCTGTGTTGTTTTATTACAAGTAGCATCACTATTCTCTACACACTTTTTGGAAAATATATTTTACCCACTATCTTATTTCATTTTGCATTGCTATAACGGAATGCTTGAACTGCGCTCTTAGAATGATTTAGCTCATAGATTTAGAGACTGGAGGCTCAAACTTAGGTCGCTCCACCTGTTCCACCCTAGTGCATATCCCTTCAGCTGAGCGAAAGGGATGAGAAGCATAAGTGGAATCTCTGTGAAAGAGAAGCACGAACGAAATCACTACGTGCAGAAATGGGCCAAGTATATGGGTTGTTTCCTTTATATAAACCCACTCTTATGAGAACTTACTCTACAGGACCATTGTTAACCCCTTCTATAGGCCTCCAAACTGCAAAGCATCTTATACTAGGTCCTATTTCCTAGGAATTCCACCCCTTCTATACTTCCAAACTGAGGACCAAGCTGCCAGCCCATGAATCTTTGAGGGAAGCCTATACCCAGAACATAGCACCCAGCCACCAATCAGTTCATACTTCCTCAGCTCATGTATACAGTTTAGGGATTTCCAGCATTACGAAGATGTTGCCTTTTGCTCAAGCTGATATAACAAACTGGTGTAGCCTGGATTGCTTAAGTAAGAGATATTAATTCCTCACAATTGTGGAGCATTATGGTACCGCAACATTTAAATTCTAATGAGAGTCCTCTCCTAAGCTCATCACCAGCTCGTTTCACATGGAATTTTCTTGGTCCAGTCTTCTGCCATATAGCAATACCATATAGCAATCATATATCAGATAGTAGTGATTCAGTCATGGTATATGTCCTCGAGGATTTTATTGCCCAGTGACATCATAACTCTCTTACTGTGTGTAAGTATACTCTATCATGTTTGCATTACAGTGAAACTACTTAATGACATTTTCCAGGAATATCCCTTTTGTTAATCCCAACATGAAGGGCTCCATTGCATTATCCGATCTCACCTTACTTACCTCAAAAGGCCTCAACACCAAACACCATCATATTGATGGGCACGATTGCAAAAATTAATTTTGGAAGGATGACAGACATGTATTCCATTGCAGACTACCCTGAGTCTATATTCTGCTGCATTAACAGAATACTAAAGAGTAAGTCATTTATAAGAAACAGAAGTTTATCTGGCCCATAATTCTGCAGCCTTAGAAGTAGGAGCTCAAGGGACAGCATCTGATGAGCACCTTCTTGCTGCATCACAATTTAATAGAAGAGACAGCACAAAAGAACACACATGCAAGAAAGAAAATCTGGGCACATTCATTCTTTCTATCAGGAATGCACTCCTGCAATAAATTGAAAACTTCTATAATAATAAAAATATTAAATCATTCATGAGCTCAATATTCCTATGACATAATCATTTCTTAATGGACCAGCATTTTAACATTGTTACAATGATAACTAAATTTCAACAAGAGATTGGTTTTTAAAGGGGCATGATCAACCAATAGCAGAGAAGTGAAGAAGTTAGCCAATTTAAAAAATTTAAAGGATGATGTTGAGAAGAAAGAAGAAAGGAAAGAAGGCAGGAAAAAGAAAAGAAATATGGAAGGAGAAGAAGGAAGGACAAAAAGAAAAGGAAGGGAGAGAAGGAGGAAGGAAGGAAGGAAGGAAGGAATGCAGGAAGGAAGGAAAGAGAAAGGTAGGAAGCGATGGAGGAAGGGAAGAAATGCTACTGTACTAGGGAAGGAATGAAGGAAATAACAAAGGAATGAAGGAAGGAAGGGATTCCAAGGGAAGACATGCTACTGCACTATGTAATACACTACTAGGAGTAAGGACACAAAGACCTTGCCAAATATGATGATTTAAAACATGCTATTCTTATGACTAAGACTGTCTCTCATGTCGTTTTCTATTCTAAAATTGTAGTTCACAATCATCTTGCACAAACAAAGTTGTATTCATTTCTGTTTCCGAGCTTACTACAGGAATTGCGTCGGGCTCTCTAGTAGTACTTTTGGTAAGCTTGACTCTTCCTGTGAAATTGTGCCATCCCATCTCAGGATTGCTTGCTGCCAACAGGGTCACTTGTGTTTTTCTTTGACTGTAACAATAAAATGGGCAGGAAAACACTCAAGATATTTCAGCTCCTAAACGCAGTCTACATTTATTGACATGATGGTTGAAAGAAAAGCTTCAAAGTCTTCTAACAAACCTCATTCTTCAGCATAGATTATTTGCTCCCAAAGAAAACATTTATGATGGCTCATTCAAATACTAAAATAAAAGTCTATTTGGTATGGGCTGAAATAGTTTTTAGGTTGTACTCTAAACACAGGATTTTTGTTTCTCACCTAAAGTTTAGAAATATACACTTTTTTGCCATCTTCTTTTTCCTTTTCCACCAGATAGGAGATACTGTTTTTCTTTTTAAAAGTCATAGGATGAAGACCTTCCACTTTCTGTTGCTGTTTGCTTGGATTTCTACAGTACACTGAGCTATATAAGAAACCCTATTCCTGGGGCTGGGGATATAGCTCAGTGGAATAAGCGCTTGCCTAGCAAGCGCAGGGTCCTGAGTTCGATCCCCAGTACCGCAAAAAAAAAAAAAAAAAAAAAAGAAACCCTATTCCTAAGAATAGAAAGGCAAGAAGGTAGAAAAAGAAAGTCTAGTTGTAAAGTCCTAACATTTATGTTTAGAGTAGTATCTTGTACAGTTAAAATTATTTTAGTGACTTCAAGAAGCAACCTAACGTAAAGTTCAGAAAAATAATCTATATTTAGAGATATAAAACAGGACAACAAAAAGAAACTATGTGGGTTTAGATAAGGATGAGTTTAGGAAGACTCAGTTACCCCTGATGAGACTGCTTATAGATTATATTCCACTTAATATAATTATTTGTGCCTATATATACATTTTAAACTATGTATTATTTATTCTAAAATATTTCATTTTGTAAACTGATTTACTCCACAGCTCACTAGAACTATGACTTCATCTTTTGTGCTAATTTTCCCTAAATATCACCACTTGTTCATGAGAATTAGTCTCAAGATTGTACAAAATAATATGCACCTCACTACTAAATCAAATCAATAAATTCATAACTTATGTGGCCTCACACATCATTTAGATTCTGGTTGCTAACTTTCTCAGGGACCTGATTCTGGTTTACCTGCCATCTTCTGTTGTGTCTCATCCCCTTCACAATTTATTTTATCCATACTGAAATACTAAATGTTAGAAATACTCAGTGATCTTTTTCTGGGATGACTCCTTGTTTCATCAAAAATCTTACTCCATCCTCAGTTTTTTGGTACTATCTGTATGGCCATCTGCAAAATTTGTATCTCTGGATAAGAATGCCTTTCCCATGAGTAAATATCATTGTTTTAGAGGTGTTTTAGATTGGCAGCAAAATTGAGTGGAAAATACAGACTTTGCATACAGCCCTTGAGCCAGTACAAAGGTAACCCATTTCATCAATAGCATCCCCTACCAAAATTCTGCATTTGTTACAATCCATCTGCCTATATTGACACAGAAGATTATTTACCAGGTCCAAAGATTACACTAAGGTGCACACTTGGAGCTGTATATTTTATATGTTTATACAAATGTAAATGCCATTTATCCTCCAATATAAAGTCATGAAGAGTATTGTACCAAGTTAAACTAGACGTAGGTAGAATAACAGGAGAAAAGAAGTACAAATTTATTTGATCATAGTTTCATGTGACATAGCAGTCTTCAGAACAAAGACGCAAAGACCCAGGAGGAAATTTCCATTTTTATGTTTCCATAGATTCGATGAACCATGAACAGACATGTAGATATGTACATACACAAAACAGTACATGGTCCAATAGTAGCATGCTAGTGGTGGGTGTTTGACCTAGAATCAAAATGCTTTGGTTTCTACACTCTACTTGGGCAAAGGGGAAATTCACTAGAATCAGTTTTGATCACCTTCCTCTGGGGAGAACTGGGTGAGAAACAGGAGGCTGGGCAGTCAGAGAGAAGCTTTGTCACTGTTATTTTTCTATTGCTGAAACAAAATGCTGGACGCCTCCAGTTTGCAGGAGGGGAGGTTTACTTTGACTCAGGATTCCAGTCCACGGCTGGCTGGCTGTAAGGTAAAACAAGAAAGCAGAGGGGCCCTGGGGAAAAGGTGCTTAACCCATGGTAGGCAGGAAGCAGAGAGCAAGGAGAGGAGCGAGGCAGAAGAACACAGCTTTCCAGGCCACAGCCCCGGGGACTTTCCTCCACCCCGGCATTGAACTCAACGGTGACATGATGTGTGCAGTGCCCCTATGACCCAATATTTTTCACACACTGGAGAATGTGGGGAGAACTTTTTATATCTAAATCATGACACTTCGATCCTGAGGCTTCAATAAGCCTTGGAGTATTGTTTCTGAGCTCCACCACAGCATTTTCTGATTTTCTCCATTTATTTCAGAGTATGTATTCAAGTTTCCTTCCTGTGTTTAAGTTTCCTTCATGTTCCTTCAGGGTTTCATGACTGCATTAGCTCATTTACTTTGCAGTGCTGATTATCTTCTAAAGCTTGTGTGTACCACAGAGAATCGACTCATCTACTGATGGACAACTTGGTTGCTTTCCAAGTTTTGGCAATTATGAAAAATCTATAAATACAATCTGCAGGTCTCCCAATCAGTGGAGGAGATTTCCACTGGTTGGGAGTAAACATAAATAAATATCTATGCTGTATAATAGTCACAAAACCCATTTAATCACAGTGGTAAATAATCACCACACTATTGTCCAAATTAGCTGTACCAATTTATTTCCCCAAGAGCAATGAATGAAAGTCTCTGTTTCTGAACTTTTTCACGAGCACTTGGTATCAGTATTCTAGAGTTTGAACATTTTAGTAGGAGTATTGTGGTATGTTATTTCTTTGTACATTTTCTGATGACATATGGAATATTATTTTTTCATATGCTTATTTGCCATTTTTATATCTTCTTTGGCAACATATTTGTTAAGGTCTTTGGCTCACATTTTGTCCAGGTTGTTTTATTATAGAGTTTTGAGAGTGTTTTTAAATATTGAATGAATATCAATCCTGTATTGCATATGTCCTTTGCAAAAAATTTTTCACAGAGAATGTGGCTTGTCTCATCATTCCCTTGATTGTTATTTTCATAGAGCAGAAATTTATCATTTTAATAATGTCCAGTTTATCAATTCCTTCATAAATTGTCATAAATTGTACCTTTGATGTTGTAACTGAAAAGTAATTTATGTCATCATCTACATTCTCCAATGTGATCTAGAAGTTTTATAGTTTTATGTTTACACTTACATCTTAATATATGTTTAATTAATTTTTTGAATTATTTACAATCTGATTTTCTGCATGTGGATGGCCAATTGTTTTAACACTATTTGCTGAAAAGCTTAATATCTTCTTCAATGTGTTACGTTTGCTCATTATCAAAATTGAGCTCACCTATATGGGTCTTTTTCTAGGTGCCATACTTAGTTCCATTGGGTGACTCATCTGTCCTTTCATCAATACCACACTGCTTGGTCAATATAGCTTATAATTCATTGATAACCTGTAGAGTGAATCTTTCTATTAAATGCTCTTCAGCAAAATTCATATGAGCCCCAGGAAAACCAGGCACGCTCCGTGAACTGCCTGGGGTAACCTGGATCCAGTGCCCTGCCTCTTGCTGCCATTGTGGGACATATCTGAGCCCTGAAGAGCAAGGTATGCACTGTGAGCTGCTTGGAGAGGTTTGGCCAGCCTCCTGCCACAATCATGGGGCAAAACCAACCCCTGAGAATGACAAAGACGCTTCAAGAGTTGTACAGAGAGCCTGACCCCAGCATCCCACCTCCTGCCACCACTGCAGGGCAATTTTGACCCCCCAAAATCCAAGAGCACTCTATGAGCTGCCTGAGAGGCCAGAACTGCTGCTCCAGCTCCTGCATCAAAAATGACAAGACAAAGAAATAAAATGTAATCACAGAACTCCACCCCACACAGAACAACTCTAGGAGACACAGAAGAACTTGGAAGTTACACACCTGAAATTTCTGAATGATAGCAACTGAAATAAAGAAACAATTCCATCAGGTCATAGAAGAAATCAGATGAGAAATATACCCTCAGGTGAAAAAAAGAAATGGCAACAAGAATGAAAGAATTTCTCGGCTCACCTAATGAAGACACAGATTAAAAAATAGAAGAGCATTGAAAAATAATGGAAATCTTGAATGAATAATATATGAAAGAACTAGAATGCATGAAACAGATTCAAAGAGATATCCAAGAAATTAGAGTTCTATCAAAACCTGGCAAAACTAGCTTAAATGAAACTAAAGATAGACTTGCAGAACTTGGAGACAGCACTGCAGCTAACGATCATAAAAGACAAGTTCCCTTTAAAATAACAAGGATCCAGGAAATAACTATTCAACGGTTGCAAAGTGATGCAAAGGAAAATAATGTAAGACTAACTGGTATCAAAGAAATAGCAAGAAGCAACACAAATGACATAAAAAGACTATTTGCAGTAGCAATAGCAGAAAATTTCCCAAGCATGGAAAAAAAAAATCTGACACACAGCTAATTGAGACATAAATAAATTCAATTAGCCATAACCAAACTAACTCTATACCGAGACATATAATAATCAAGATCCAGGAAATTCAACAAAAGAACAAATTATTAAAAATGTTTAGAGAAAAGAAACAGATCACCTGTAAAGGAAAGCCAATCATAATCACAGCAGATTTCTCAAAACAATCAAGTCAAGAATAGCTTGGAGTGAAGTGTTTCAGGTCCTAAAACAAAAAAACTTCCAACCTGGATTGATGTACTCTGGAAAACTGTCCTTCAAAATCAGGGGAGAAATAAAATATTTCCAAGATAAAGAGCAACTGAAGAAAATCATGAACAAAAAACCAACCATACAAAGACTACTAAAAGGTATTCTAGAAAGAGATAAAAATATCACAGTTTCAAGAACAATAATGGAAAGAAACCACCAAGCAGATCACAGAGTCAAAAAGAAGGGAAGAGTAGGGAACAACAGGAAAATAACATCATAAAGATAAACCAATACGTATCAGTTATAAACATCAATGTAAATGGCCTCAATTCACCAATCAAAAGAAACATACTGGCAGAGTGGATCAAGAAACAAAATCCAACAACATGCTGTATACAAGAAACTCATTTAACCTAAAAGGAAATTCATAGATTGAAAATCTAAGGGTGGAAAACCATCCTCTACAACTGAGAAACCCAGAAAAAAGCATGGGTAGCTATTCTGTTTGCAGACAATGTGAACTTCAAACCAACAATATTCAAAAGAAATAAAAAAGGTCACTACATACTTGTCAAGGGAAAACTTCAAGAGGAAGAGATAACAATCATAAATATGTATTCAACAAATATTAGAGCACATAACTGTATAACACAAATCTTAATAAACATGAAAAAACAAATAACTAATAGCACGATTGTATTGAGCACTATTAACACCCATAGACACAAGAGATAGATCAACTTGACAAAAATAATCAGCAAGGAAATAACAGAACTGAACCGAACTTGTGAACTAATGGACTTAGCAGATGTTTTCAGAGTGTTCCAACGCACAACAACAGAATACACATTGTTCTCAACTGCACATGGGACATTCTCTAAATTAGGTCACATACTAGCCCATAGAACATGCTTAAGTAAATGTAAAGGAATTCAAATTATCCCATGCATATTATCTGATCATAGTGCAATTAAATTGGAAATCAGTGACAGAAGGAACCACAGAAACTCCATAAACACATGAAAACAAAATAACAACCTGCTGACCAACAAATCAGTCACAGAGGAAATTAAAGATGACATTGAACAATACTTAAAATAAAATAAAAATGCAGATACAACTTACTGGAACCTGTGGGATGCAATGAAACCATTCATCATAGAGGAATTTATAGTGGTGAACTCGCATATTAGGGGAATGAGAACAAGTAAATAGCCTAATGTAGAACATCAAACTTCTAGAAAAACAAGAGCAAGTTAAGCCTAAAGCCCAAAGAGGGGAGGAAATTATAAATATCAGGGAAAACATTAAAACAATTAAGAGGGAAAAATAATACAATGATTTAATGAATGAAAGAGTTGGTTGTTTAGAAGAATAAAAAATTTGATAAACCTCTAGACAACCTTATCAAAAAGAAAAGAAAAAACTCAAATTCATGCAATAAGGAGTGAAAAGGGTGAAATCACTACAGATCCTACAGAAATTCAGATCATCAATACCTACATCAAAAATCTTTAGTCTTATAGGATTGAAAACACAGATGAAATGGATAGATTCTGAAATATGTATCAATAACCAAATCTGAATCACAAGATAAAACATTTCTGAATAACCCAATATCAATTAATGAAATTGAAAATGTAATTAAAAACATACCAACAAAGAAAAGCCCACCTCTTGATGGATTCACAGCTGAATTCTATAAGAAATTCAAAGAAGGTATAATGGCAATACTCCTCAAACCCTTCAAAGAGGTTGAAAGGGAATCAAATCTCCCTAACTCATTTCTAGAGCAAGTATTATACTGATACCAAAACTAGGGAAAAAAAAAAGAGAATTACAGGTCAATCTCACTAATGAAGGTAGATGCAACAATACTCAATGAAATACTAGGAAATAGAGTGCAGCAAGTCATCAAAAAGATCATACAAGTGGGATTCATCCCATGGATTCAGAGATCATTCAATATGTGCAAATCAATCAATGTAATACACCATACACAAAAGCCAAAGACAAAAACCACATGTTCTTCTCAATAGATGCATAAAAAACTTTTGGCAAAGTTCAACACTCATTGATGTTGAACTTCACCTCAATCTTCACCTCAGTCTGATCAAAGCAAACTTTGACAAAAGAACAGCCAGCATCACACTAAAGGGACAAAAATGAAAGCTTTCACTGTAAAATCAGGAACAAGGCAAGGATGTCCATGATCACCACTCCTATTCAGAGTAGTTCTGGAAGCATTAGCCAGAGTAATTAGAAATGAAAGAGAAATAGAAGGAAGAAACATTGGAAAGGAAGGAATGAAATTATTATTATTCACAGATGGCATGATACTCTGCATGGAAGACCCCAAGAACTCCTATTATTAATAAATAAATTCAGTAGCATTACTGGATACAAAGTCAACACTCAAAAATCAATAGCATTCTTATATAGAAACAACAAATATACTAAAAGAAAAATTAGGGAAACCATATCTTTCACAATAGCATCAAAAATTAAAATACTTAGGAATCAATCTAACAACCAAAGTAAAAGATTTATGTCATGAATATTATAATACTGTGAAAAAAGAGATTGTAGAGGATTTCGGAATATTGAAAGACATTCTTCCTTGCTCTTGGATAGGAAGAACCACCACTGTGAAAATTGCCATGTTCCCAAAATTGTTCTACAGATTCAATGTAATCTTAACCAAAACACCATTAGTATAACCCCACAGATCTAGAGAAAACATTCCTAAAATTATTTGGAATCAGAAGAGACTCAGAATACCAAAAGAAATCCTGGGCAACAAAGGCAAGGCAGAAGGAATCACAATCCCTGACCTGAAATTATACTACAAAGCTACTGTGATAAAAATCAACATGGTACTGGAAAAAACAGACCTGTGGATCAATGGAACAGACTGGAAGATGTAGCCCCAACCCCAAACACACTCAGCCAGCTTATCTTTGACAAAGTAGTCAAGCATGTTCAATGGAAAAAAGATAGACTATTTAATAAATGGTGTTGGAAAAACTGGCTTTCTACATGCCAAAGACTAAAAGTAGACCCATGTCTATCACCAGGCACCAAACTTGTGAAAATGGGTTAAAGAATTAAATTTTAAAACATAAACACTAAATCTACTGGAAGAGAAAGTAGGTAAAAATCTTGAAGACATGGGTGTAGGGAGAGAATTCATGAACAAAAATCAAACTGCACAGGAAATACTCTGAAGAATCAACAACTGGGATCTCATCTTATTGAAAAGATTTTGCACATCTAAAGAAACCACAAACATAACAAAAAGAAAACCCACAAATTGGGAAAAAATAGCCAACCATCCCTCAGACAAAGGACTTCTAACTAAAATATAAACATTTTTTTAAAAAATAAAGCCCCCCAAAGTCAAAGACCCAATACAAAATTAGGCATCTACAATGAATACACACTTCTTAGGTAAAGAAATACAAATGTCAAATACTTGAAAAATGTTCAACATTATTAGTCATTTGAGAAATGCAAATTTAAAGAGACTGAGTCTTACCACAGAAAGAATTGCTGTCATCAAGAAATCAGCCAATAATATATGCTAGAGGGGTTGTAGGGAAAAGGAAACCTTCTGCATTGTTGGTGGACGTGTAAACTGGTGCAACCACTGTGGAAATCAGTCTGGAGATTCCGCAGTAAACTAGGATTAGAGGTTCCATTCAACCCAGCTATTTCCCTTTTTGATATTTTTTTCAGAAGAACTGAAATCATCACACCACAGTGATATATGTGTACCCATGTTTATAGCAGCACAATTTCTCATAACTAAATTGTGAAAACAACTCAAATGCCCATCAACTGAGGAATGGACAAAGATGTGATATTATTATATAATGGAATATTGCTCAGCTATACAGAAAGAGAAACTTGAGGCTTTTATTGGTAAATGGATGCAATTATAGACCATAGTTATTTTACCATAAGTAAAATAAATCAGACTCACGTGTAAACATTGTATTGTCTTCCTAGTGTGAGAACCTGAAAGAGCAAATAAAATCTGAAAGGTACAATAGATATTGTGAAAGGGAAAGAAAGTGCTCAAAAGTAAAGAACAACTGAAATGAGAGAAAGGAGAAAACAAAGAAAGAAGGGGAAAATATATATATACGTACACACACACACAAGATAGCTAAGATAATTGTACTACTAATTTCTATTGCTTTATTGAAAGGAACAGTTAACGTGTAATTGTTTGATCAATCTTGCATGCCCATATTTGTTTATCTGAATAACAAATCTGAAGATAACAATATGTAATACAACAACCATTGTTAATTTCCTATCACCTACTTTGAAATTCTATATCATTTTTACTGTTTTTGCATTGTTTTATGTCTCTGTGTCTGTAAATTTGTTTTTGTTCTTTTCTCTTTAAAATAAATAAAGTATTAAATGTTCTTCAATATTGTGTTGGCAATTATTTTATCTATCCATGTAAACTTTAGATAATTCTGCTGAAGTTAAAATAACTTCCTACGATTTTTTTCATTGAGATTACAATGAATCCATAAATCACTTTCTAACAAACTGGCATCCTGACATTACTGAGTACTCCTATCAATGGGTATAGACTGTCCACCATTTATTTAATTCTCCTTTAGTTTATTTAATCAGAATTGTACAGTTTTCCACATATAGATCTTATACAATTTTTGGTAGATTTGTGCCTAAGTATTTAAATTTCAGGCAACTAATGCAAATAATATTTTTTTAAATTTCAAAATCTTTTTGCTCATTTCTAATATATAGGAAAGTAATTAGCTTTTGTATAGTAACTTTATATCTTGCAACCTTACCACATTTCCTTTTTCTGACTTTTGTTTAGACTTATGTATTCAACAGATACTGAACTCCTCAAATAGTATCTCAGAAACAACTCAAATTAACTAATATAAAACATAATTTATTACTGCATTCACATATATTTGGTCAATATACTACTGTTATTTTTTCTATGTCGGTAAATGAAGTGATTACCTATCTATATAATCCATATAAAGATGTACACAATTCCTATTTCATTTTTTACTAGACACTGTTAATACTCTGCTTGGAGAATTTTAAGTCACTCATTCTGATAGTGTTTCTTTGTGTTATTTTCCAAACTCCCCATGCCTTTGAATTCAATGACCCAAACTTTAATTCTTAAGATAACTGTCCATCCGCTAATGCCATTTTACGTAATATGGGGAAATCAAGAGGTATTGGGAATAACTTTGGGCTGAGGCTCGTGACTGCAATGCAGAGTTATTATTTTGCCTCCATTTGTTTGGCATGTCATATGTTCCCATAATATATGAGACTTTTCTATTGATTTAGTACTCTCAAATATTTATCCAATATTTTCTTTTCTTTTAGACTCTGATTCTATAAAGGCAGGGGCAATGTGCATTCATCTTTTGTTTTATATTTGTGTGAGTTTAGCAACTGGCATAATCTTATATATCATAAGTGCTTTATGAATATGTATTTGGTGAATGAATTATGAACTCCATTAAATATTAAAAACTTTCCTGACAAAATTCAGAAATTTGGGTAGTCACTATCAGAATGGATAATCACCTTCCTTAGTTGGCAAGATCAGATGATTCTGTACATATGAGGATACACCTATACATACACACACACCCATACACACACACAAACCATCTATGATATGCTGAATTCTATCTTGTGTGTATATAAATGCATGAGTTCTACACAGATTGTTTATAAAGTACCAGATGGCATTAAGTATTGTCTTTTGTTACTTTATGAAGAAAATCTTCAATTTGAAGCACTTAGAAGTATATAATAACTTGTCATTTCCTCCTGTGTATTTCCTAATCTTCTGCCAATGAAAACAGAAAAAAAATACCCAGTTGAGATTACAGTTGCTTTGATTTATCTAAACACACAAAATTCTACCTTTCATTAGCTTTTAGACAACACTGTCTTAGATTATGAGAAAAATATACATTAACTCTACTAGATATCTCTTAACATATTATCTTCAAAGTAATAAAAGCTACAAAGAAGTAATACTATTTCTCTAATCCCTTTTAAAATATTGAACATCTTAGGAAATTTCTTGGAAGTTTATTCATTGTTTTTAACATTGCTTCTTTGATTTCATACCAAACGTATGCTTATTACATGATTGCTCATGCAATTATGTACCAAAATAAAAAGCCTTATCAAATACTTGAATAGGAATGAAGTTTGATTCACCAAATGACATAGAAAACAAAGTTACAACAAAAAGTCTTACTCCAAGTAAGATATTAGCTGGACTAGAATTAGTATTCCCACACATTAGGGAACATTGAAAGTACAGAGTCTTGTAAATATAAACAGATGAAAGAAGTGTATTGAGACACTAAGACCATCATGTTTTTAAATTATCATGCAATGGCAACATAATAGAAACTATTTATGCCTAAATAGTGAGTATAACTGGCTCTAAATTGTGTGAGTAAAAGATTATATTTTGATCAAAATGGTAAAAACAACATCTCTTGCATAGTCTCCTGGTGACTATCTTCCTTTACAGGTGTAAGAAAGATTTCTGCAAATTTTCTTATTCTGAACTACTTTGATGCAATGAATCTTTTGCCAAATTATGTTAATGCCTATAATTTAAACTACAGGAAACATTTCTCTAAAAGTCTGTGCATACTTAGCTAAATCCTTTAAAACAAATCTAAAGTATATTCTTATATTAGTATAGATAATTATATATGTTGGTTAACTTTGAAGCATACGGTTTCGACAAAGTAAGATGAGTGATCCCTGTTACTTCTGTTTACGGAGCTTAGCGGGGTGGGCAGTGTTCCTCCATCTCAATAGGTCTCTTTAGGGAGGCAAAAGGAAGGGAGGGGAGAACACTGAGGGCTCATGAAGTCTCCCCAAGCATCTGGGCTGGTCCAGGCAAACACGGATAGGCCTTCAGGAAGCACAGCAAACAAACTGACACCATGTCCACAGGTTATCATTATCAACTTTTTAGAAAATATCAGATCGATCTCTCCCTACTACAATGACGCTTCAGGGCATGCCTCTCTCCGCTGGGCAGTGATTGACTACCGGGTGTCATTAAAGATGGTTGTACGAAGGACCGTGGAGGAGCGAGGAGGGCAGCCCGTGGGACGGGGGGATCGCAGGCTGCTTCGAGACAGCCAGGAGCTCTAGCTCCTCCTTGCGTCTTTCGCTCCCTCCTAGACTCCACTGACCTTTCACTGAGAAGCCAGCTGGAGCCCAGAGAGATTTAATTGAATGGATTCCTCAGATGTGTTTGGAGTATGGGTGATGAAGAAAGGCGGAGGAGGGAAGGAAGGCAGGGTACTGTGTGAAGAGAGAAGAGGGGGAGGGAACTTTCCATGACCTTCAAAGGCTAATTGCCTGGCTCTTCCTAGGCCCTCACTGGAGCTTGACTTGCACAGGGCGCCTGTTCTCTGGTCCAGCCAAAGCTCTGCAGCCCCCTCCCTCAACCCCAGCTTCAGCAATGCAGCTCCAGCAGCCGCTCCCTGGTGACCCTCAGTCCAATCAATAGCTGGCTGGCCAAAGTGGCCGCAGCTCCCTCTGCCCCTCGTGGGTACAGCCACGTTAGCAGGCTCTGCTCAGCCTCCAAGCTGAAGCCTCCCTCATTAATCTGAGCCCAGAAAGAAGCAAAACACACAAAAACCAGAGGGGTGCAGTGCTGACCAGAAGCACTGGGGGCGGGGGGCGGTGTACGTGCACGTGTGTGTTCTGCTTTCAGTGTTAGTTTAATGGAATACAACCAAAGCCAGCCAGAGGAATCAGCCCTCTCCTCTGGCACGTTCTGTCCTGTTTCCATTGTTTGTTTCTGAAATTATGAAACACACGGAGTAACCAGATTAAGAGTTTATCCACGAACACGGCCCCTCCTTACTGCTCCCAGCTCTCTAAACCCTGTCTTTATGGTCTTTGTGTGTGTGTGTGTGTGTGTGTGTGTGCGCGTGTGGGTTTTTTTTTTTCTTTTTGGAACATAAGTAAAAAGGAGTCAGTGAATGTCAGCTGAGTTAAATGGGTGACAAGGGAAATGGAAAGAAGAAAATTCATCCCTTCTTGTCTTTGAGAGCAATTTAATTAGGCCCGAGCCCCCTGCGAGTGGGTAAGAAAAAGGCTGGGAGTGGCAGGTCTAGGTTTCCTCTGAAGGCAGAAGCAGCCTTGCATGCTACATAGGTGCCTATACACATGCACGCGCGCACACACACACACACACACACATACACACACACACACAAAGGGTCTTTAAAGGATCATGTAAGAAGATCAACCGATAAGCAGCTAATTTTGTGTACTTAGGGAGCAAAAAAGCCCATGCACTCCCACTGGGATACAGAAGACAATGAGATAAAGAAAAAAGAGGGAGGAAAGATCTTAAGTATTTTCCTCTTAATGCTGATCACTAAAATTAAAGATTTATACTGCTTGACAGGAAGGTGAGCTTTAGCTCTTGTGGAATCTGTGTGTGTGTGTGTGTGTGTGTGTGTGTGTGTGTGTGTAGATGTATGGAAAGATACTGGGGTCTGGGTAGAAGTGTATGTTGATGAGTGTGTGTGTGTGTGTGTGTGTGTAAAATATGGGTTGAATAAAGTCATATACATACAAATAAGGATTTTTCATGAAATGTACACTTATTTTGAAAAATTTCATCAAAAAACCACTTTTAAGCTAATTGGAATCTGCAGAGAAGAAACCTCATTTTTGGTTCAAATGAATGTTCTGAAATGTCATTTGATTCTGGAAATATGACTGATCTGTCTGATTTCTTGATAAGAAATGAAATGAGCCGTTGTCCTTCAGGATATCATAGACTTGAAATGGGGGATTTTATGGTTAATGCCATCAGATAGAAGTGTCCTACTTTGAAAGGAGAAGTCCGTCAGCCGCAGGGGAAGGCTGAAATCTGAATTTTGTCTTTAAATCCTCTGTTGCAGTTAAAGCTGGCATGAAGCAATGATAGATTTTTTTCCTAAAGAATAATTACAAAATAAATGGCAATAAATAATGAAATCATTGACATGAAAAGGTGATAGTTATGTACTTTCACATTTACATGCCACTTTTAGTTCCTCATGTCATATAGAAGCCAAGAGTGAACAAAGAGATTAAATTGGGCCACAGTGGAGGATATTAAATTTTTAGAAGAGTGATTAATATAGTCATTTTTATAAAACACCAAAGTCAACAATGGAGAAGGGAATAAAATCAATACTAGCATACATGAAAAAGTACACATAGCCACACGCAAGAAGAAC
This sequence comes from Dinomys branickii, assembly GCA_004027595.1. NCBI lineage: Eukaryota > Metazoa > Chordata > Mammalia > Rodentia > Dinomyidae > Dinomys > Dinomys branickii. The sequence goes on from PVLD010001385.1 coordinate 193,800, forward strand.
ATCTGGGTCACTGACCTCAGGCATAGATGGATGAAAAGGTTATGTAGCCGTCCTTACGAAAGCCAGGGAATGAAGTCAGTTTTTCCACGTTAGGGTGAGCATTTTAAATGGATTATAACAGACAGGCGAAAACCACTGCAATACATTTCGTAGGAAGAAAGCTCATTGTGAATTAAGTTTGTATCTGCTAGCTCAAAACACAACCGTCACACTTTTACCGGTGGCATGCTGCACTCCTGGGTTGGGCATTCACTTCGCATCTTGGATGTGTCTGCTGCTGTTGTGGGATTGGCTACCATGGTCAGGCGTCTTTAGAGTTCTGCAACAAATAAAGATTCCTATGAAATTCAGTCAAAATGAAATAGAAAAGAGCTGTGAGAAAGAAAAGAAAAGATAAGATAAGATAAGAAAAGTTAGGTTTCAAAGTAGTGTACTTCAAGGTAGTGAGAAAGAGTCAAGGAGATAAGGGAAGAAAGGGGTGAGGGGTGGGAATGGGAAGAAAAAAGAGAAGAAAAAGAACAGAGTAGGTTAGAAAGGGAAACGGGGATGGGTTATGTGTAAAACACCTTACATTCCCTCACCCCTTGTTTTTCTTAAGTACCAATTTAACTTCAATTACCCTCTATATGAGAATTTTTGGATTCATGTATTAATGAGTCAATGCCAGTGAGTACTTGCTGACATACACAAAGCAGCATAATCACAACGTTTTCCATGTTATCAATAAAATAGGCACATGGTTATGACACCAAAATATATGAATTGACTATAAATGCTGGCATGTTACAATTTTCTCATTTTTCTAGATGTAGAACCTACATAATTAAAGGAAAATTACTTTACAAAATTCAAACTTTCTGGAAAATAGACAATCAAAATTCTCAATTGTACGGAGGAGTTACTTACAATGTAATCCTGTATGAAACAAAAAGAAGAACTTTCCAGTTGGTATTCTGATTAACATGAGAATATTTCACAAAATGGCAAGAGATGCAAATTTTCAAACCTTCTGCAATAGTTGGATTCTTTCTTAAATGTCACTCTTCTTTCCTGGGCTAATCACTTGTGCATACTTTTCTATACTTGAGAGCTAACTACTTGTCTTTTATTTTTAGCATTTCTTTCTGGGCAGGTATTTATCTGCCAACTAAATACTTGTAAAAATATTTAAAGGACTCATACATTGGTGATTTGCAGGTTATCCACTGTATATACTAAATAATTTCTCATTTTTATGTGTTTAATATTAAGAAGGCATTAATTTTCTTAATTTCAACTCTTTGAGGTAAATCATCACAGCATATATATATATATATATATATATATATATATATATATATATAACATAACTTACCCATTTCAAAGTGAACTGTACTTAAGATTTATATAGAAAAGTTTATATATAAAGAAGCATTCTGTACATTTTCCTCTTCAGTCTCTTGATAAATACATATGACATGCAATACGCTAACAGCATGACATATATTTTTGTCCCCCTTTCTGTACAGCAACCACTGAATAAAGAGGAACCCAGAAAGAATTACAGTTGCAAAGGCACTAATATAACAGTGCTATGAGGATATGATATAACTCAGCCTTAGATTGCACCCTCAAGAAATCATGTTGGATTTCACAACAGGTAAGCATCTGACAAATCCTTCTGCCAAAAAATAGCACAAGAGTGCATTCTGGATAACATCTCAGATACATCAATTTTGTTCCAGAGATCTTTGCATTACTGCACTGATCTAGAGGCACTGCAAAGCACTTTTTCAAATATGCACTTCTCAAAAATTATTTCACAATACTACTAAATTTAACAGTTGAGTAAAGGATTAGAGTTACATTTTTAAATTGCTGGAATATTATTAATCTTAGTTTTATGGAAACATTTGCACAAGGCAGTGGTTTGACTCTCACAAATTCCATATATTTAAAATATAGAGGCTGCTTAGAGTGACATTATTTTCCATTTAAATATTTTGTAGGTTCATTCGTCTCGATATTATTAGTTAAGTGTTTATGTGAGGCAGAACAGAAAATGTTTTGTCCAAAAGATCACCGAGAATTATTTTAGACTTCATATTCATGTAGAATTTTATTTCTTTTATTAAAACTATTAAATGAAGTCTCTTTCAAATGCCTCATGGTGTGTAGTTTGTTTACTATTATATTTCCAGCAAGAACACAATTTCTGACATATAGAAAGAACACACACAAAAACGTATTGAATACCTAGATTAACATTTGATGTTGTTAAACAAAAGCAGGAAATAGATGTAATGAAACATAAATGTCACACATGCATTTTTGTAATTCTAACAGAAAATCTTGACATACTTATAGGAATAATAAGGGTGTGTAGCTACAATAAACTGAACGAGAACGTCTACCTACTTTCCCGTTACTGATGTAGAGCTTCACACAGACAAAATGCCACATGCTAGAGTTTCTAAGTAGAACAGTATTCCAGATGTAAGCAAGGTCAAGAGATTTCTCTATTGCCTTGAAAAAAGCTAAAGAAGGGAGTTCGAGTTGTGCTTGAGAAGGATGCAAGATATTAGGGGAGAAAACACAAAGGATACAGTAATGATTGATTCCAGAGAAAAATCTCTTGAGAAATAATTTTGGAAAACCACCAAGAGATATGAATACTGACTAGGGACAAGTAGAGAATTAATTTCCACACTGTACGTGTTACATTAGGAAAAGACCTTAGAAGAATTCATTTATATAGCCCCTTATATCTCTGCCTATTTCTCACTCCTGGTACCAGAATATTACACATAATACAAGCTCTTTTGTCAAAACTATACAGTAACTATCCAAAAAGTATGGAAAATAAGTGGATTATAGAATGAACAACAATCTTGGCCAACTAAATAGGTATTTGTAGGACAGTATACCAGCAGCATCAGGTACTCATTCTTTTCAGGTACAAATGAAACATGTATCTACTCTAAACACTAAAATGATTTACACTTATAAAAAGGAAAAGAAAAAAATCTATGCAAAGTATATTTTGTAGCCCTGTTGAAGTAAAATGTCAACAGCAAAAATGGGAAATCAAATATTTAAAACTGAAACCATGCATTCTTAAATAATGCATTGGTCAGTAAGAAACCATAAGGACAATGATACAATACAAGTGAATTAAATGAATACATAGCATTTACAATGCTGTGAGATATAGATGAGATAATTTTTAAGGGAAGTTTAAAGTATTTAAAGCATGAAAGTTTGTAACTCCTTCATGTATGATTTCAGTTTAAAGGATGAAAAACAGAGACAGAGAGAAATAGAGACAGAGACAGACAGAGATTAATTCAAAAATAGGCAAAAGAATAAATCTGCCACTGATAAGGGGGAAATAAGTGTAATGGATAACGAGAAGACAGGAGTAAGTTCAATTCAAAATTTCACTTTCCCATCCCTTAAAAACTTGATACGTTGCATATAAGTAACAGCTCACCACAAGGAATGCAGTCATTATGTCATGCAAATATGTACTTTTAAAGAATAAAAACTGAAAAGGTTTTTACCTTTCTTAGATCAAAAATTTGATAAGCTTCTAGTTAAACTAATAAGAAAATTGAAGAGAAGGAATAGACCAGTATCAGAATCTGAAAAGATAACAAAGCCGCAATCCTACGATCATTTAGCAAAAAGAAGTATGAGGACATAGTCTGAACAAATTCATGGCAATTTGATAACTGAATAACATGGGGAATGACCTCAAAATAACTCATCTGCTAAGCTCACTTGTGAAAACATATGTAACCTTAATATACTCATTTTTAAAAAAAAAAAATCGCTGTTGAAACTTCCCACAAAGAAACTCTAAGTCCTTAGCACTGTATCAGTGAATTCTACCATTTTTATCAAAATTAATTCAGGCAAATTCTTCTATGATAAAGAAGTGGGAAATCACTTTATGAAGAATCATTAGTCTGCCCTAACTAGATGTCATTGTAATTCATTCCATTAATATGCTAAAAAGTGACAAAGATATAATTATTCCAGTTGATTCAGAATAGATGCAGAAAAACATTTATGCATTCATGTTTTTAAAAATGACATAGTAAAAAGCATCTGTCCAACTTCCACCACACACAGATGTTACCAAAAAGTATTATCCCATGTGATCATAAACAGGAATATGATATTTATTATTGCCACTTATGGAAAACATTGTAACAGAGATTCCCATCAGTAGAAAGTATGAGAAGAAACAAATAAGAGAATGCAAATTGAAAGCTGTTGAAAAATTGGTATGAGAGTTATATAATAATGTACCAGAGACCTAGTGTACATCATAGAGCCTGTGGATAACATTAAACCATCGCATACTTACAAACTTGTAAGATGTTACATCCCGTGCTACCTACCCTTACCTCACATAGAGAGAAGAAACGGACTTGAGAAACTATCAGAAACCCCGACCATGCTTATTAACTGGATGGAGGTAATGGTAACATGAATATATACCTATGTGTACTTTGCAAAATTGTATGCTTTAACTGCATGCTATATGTGAATATTGGTTATATCTCAGAAAGCCAAAGAAAAATTTACTAAATCTTCAAACAAATAAAATATCACAGAACAAAATGAAACAGGATATGCACAATAGAATAAAAAAGCATAAATCTTAGAGCTCAATTTTAATAAAACAACTGTAAAACCGGACTTGGTAGGCTGGGATTGACTCTAGTGGAACATTGTGATGGATTATATTTACATGTACCCACAAAGCCTCATGCCCTGATAGGAAGGGCTTTTGGAATGGACCGGGTTATTGGGTATATGGCTTGCCTATTTTTTTTTTTTTATTTTAAAAGTAAAAGAATGAAGACATATTAACAAACACACACAAAGTAGCGTAAGAATAATACAATCAAAACTGATCTACAGACAAGGTGACAGGGAATCAACAATGGTTGTTGCTTTACAAATTGATAACCTCGAAGTGTATATTCAGGAACAAAGATACAGACATGCAAAATTGATCAATCAATTAATCATCAACTATTCCTTACTATGAAGTGACCTAGTTCAGTAGTACAACTATGTGAGATATGCTGTACATACGTATATACTTACTTTCTTACATATTTTTTCCTGTCTTCCCTTTCCCTTTCTTTCCCTTCCTTTAAAGTGTGATAGAAAAAGAACTACATCAACAACAGAAAAAAAAAGAAAGAAACCGAAAAGCATTAATAAAGAGACACAAAGTAGTACAATAACAGTATGATCAGAATTGAATTATAGGCAAAGCCACAGAAAACCAACAATAGTTGCTGCTTTGCATATTGATATCTTTAAAGTGTGTGCTCAGGATAACACATACAGACATACAAGATTGATCGAATAACCAGTCATCAACTATTCCTTAGCATTAAGTGACATAATACAATAGTAGAACCATGTTAGCCCTCCTGCACATATGTATCTACATATATACATACATACATTTTTGCCTCTTTCTTTCCTCCTTTCCCTCGTCCCATCTATTCTTTGCTATTGAACAGATTTCCTTCATGTCTCTTAGTTTATATTCCCACTCTCAGGTTCTTACACCAGTGACACAATATGTTGCCCGCTCATGTACCGCTATTTCACTTATGAGTATGGTTTCCAGTTTTGACCATTTGCCTACAAAGTTCCCAAAACTGTCTTTCTTTATAGCTGAATAATATTCCATTGTATAAAAATGCTACAATTTTTTAATCCAGTCTTCTGTGGGTGGACACTTGGGTTGCTTCCACATTTTAGCTATTACAAATTGTGCTGCTATAAACATAGGTGCACATATATCAGAATGATATGATGTTTTCAGATCTTCTGGGAATATACCCAGAAGGGGAATAGCCGGTTTGAAAGGAACCTCTAGACCTAGTTTGCTGAGAAATCTCCAAACTGCTCTCCACAGTGGTTGTACCAGTCTGCATTCCTACCAGCAGTGTAATAGAGTCCCTATTTCTCCACAGCCTCTCCAGCATTTGTTATTGGATGATTTTTTAATACTGACCAGTCTTGCTGGGGTGAGATGAAATCTCGATGTTGTTTTTATTTGCATTTCTCGAATGACTAAGGATGTGGAACATTTTCTCATGTATTTATTTGCCATTTGTATTTCTTTATCTGAGAATTGTGTATTCATCTCAGATGCCCATTTCTGGATTGGGTCTTTGAATTTGGACAGGTACATGTTTTAATTCTTTTTATGTTCTAGATAGAAGACCTTTGTCTGAGGGACAGCCAGCTAGGATTTTTTCCCAATTTGTGGGTTTTCTTTTTACTTTGCTGGTGATTTCTTTAGATGTACAAAAACTTTTCAGTCGGATGAGGTTAGTTAGTTCTTCCTAACCATGAGCAAGATATGTTTTTCCATTTATTGAAATCTTCTTCGATCTCCTTTTTCAGAGTACTGAAGTTTTCACTGAATAAATCTTTCACATTCTTTGTTAGATTGATTCCTAAGTATTTCAATTTATTGGTTGCTATTGTAAAAGGTATGGTTTCGTCAATTTCTTTCAGTCTGTTTATTGTTCGTGTATAGGAATGCTATTGATTTTTGGGTATTGACTTTGTATCCAGCTACACTGCTGAATTTGTTGATTAATTCCAGGAGTTTTCTTGTGGAGTTTTTGGGGTCCTCCATGTATAGTATCATGTCATCTGCAAATAGTGATAATTTAATTTCTTCCATTCCTATCCTTATTCCTTTTATTTCTCTCTCTTGTCTAACTGCTCTGGCTAATGCTTCCAGAACTATGTTGAATAGGAGTGGCGACAATGGACATCCTTGTCTTGTTCCTGACTTTAAAGTGAAAGTTTTCAGTTTCTGTCCATTTAGTATGATGTTGGCTGTTGGTTTGTCATAGATGGCTTTGATCAGATTGAGGTAGAGGCCATCTATTCCTATTTTTTCTAAGGTTTTTAACATGAATGCATGTTGGACTTTATCGAAAGCCATGTGGTTTTTGTCTTTGACTGTATTAATATGATGTATTACATTTATTGATTTGTGAATATTGAACCATCCCTGCATTCCTGGGATGAATCCTACCTGGTCGTGGTGTATAATTTTCCTTATGATTCGCTGTAATCTATTTGCCAGTATTTTGTTGAGTATCTTTGCATCTATGTTCATTAGAGAGATTGGCCTAAAGTTTTCTTTCTTGGTTGGGTCCCTCTGGTTTTGGTATCAGTATAATACTTGCCTCCAGAAATGTGTTAGGGAGAGTTGCTTCCTTTTCAATTTCATTGAAGAATTTGAAGAGTGTTGGCATTAAATCTCCTCTGAATGTTTTATAGAATTCTGCTATGAATCCATCAGGGCCTGGGATTTTCTTTGTTGGTAAGTTTTTAATGACGTTTTCAATCTCATTAATTGATATTGGGTTGTTCAGGATTTTTACATCTTCCTGATTCAATTTTGGTAATTTGTACCTTTCTAGGAATCTGTCCATTTCTTCTGTATTTTCTATCCTATGGGAGTAAAGATTTTCAAAGTAGGTATTAATGATCTTTTGGATTTCTCTGGGATCTGTAGTGACTTCATCTTTTTCATTCCGTATTGCGTGAATTTGAGATCTTTCCCTTCTTTCTTTGATAAGGTTGGCTAGGGGTTTATCAATTTTATTTATTCTTTCGAAGAACCAACTCTTTGATTCACTAATTTTTTGTAGAGTTTTCTTCATCTCAATTGCATTAATTTCTGCCCTGAGTTTTATAATCTCCTCCCTTATTTGGGCTCTTGGTTTCGCTTGTTGCTCTTTTTCTAAGAGTTTGAGGTGTAGCATTAGGCTGTTTATTTGCTCTCTTTCTGTTTTCTTTGTATATGAGTTCATTGCTATAAATTTCCCTCTGAGGACTGCTTTCATTGCATCCCACAGATTCCGGTAGGATGTACTTGCATTTTCATTTATTTGTAGGTATTTTTAAATTTCTTCTTTAACTTCTTGTGTGACCCATTGGCTATTCAGTAGGTTGTTGTCTAATTTCCAAGTGTTTATGCGGTTTTTAGAGATCTCTTTGTCATTAATTTCCAATTTCATTGCACTCTGGTCAGATAATATGCATGGGAAAATTTCAGTTCTTTTGCATTTAGGTAGATATGCTCTATGGGCTAGAATGTGGTCTATTTTAGAGAAAGACCCATGTCCAGCTGAGAAAAATGTGTATTCTGATGTTGGGGTGGAACATTCTGTATACATCTACTAAGTCCATTTGTTCACACTTTTGGTTCAGGTCTGTTATTCCTTTACTGAGTTTCTGTCCAGTTGACCTATCTCTTTGTGTCAGAGGAGTGTTTAGGTCTCCTATTACAATAGTGTTATTAGTTATTTGATTTTTCACGTCTGTTAAGATTTGACTTGTAAAGTTAGGTGCTCCATGGTTTGGTGCATAAATGTTTAGGATTGTTACCTCTTCCTCTTTCAGCTTTCCCCTAGTATGTAATGGCCTTCTTTATCTCTTTTGATTGTTTTTGGTTTGAAGTTTACATTGTCTGCAAACATAATAGCTACCCCTGCTTTTTTCTGGGGACCTGTTGCATGGAGAATTGTTTTCCAGCCTTTAACTTTCAACCTGTGGATTTCCTTTTGAGTAAAATGTGTTTCCTGTATACAGCATATTGTTGAATTTTGTTCCTTTATCCACTCTTCCAATCTTTTCCTTTTGGCTTGTGAATTGAGGCCATTTACATTAATGGTTATAATGGTTATATGTTGGCTTATTCTACTCATGTTATTTACTTGTTGTTGTTTTCCTTCTCTTCTGTCTGTTTACTTACTTGTTTTGTTTAGGGGATTATTTCTATAGTTGTTCTTGGGATTGTGGTCTCTTTTTTCTCGGTCTAGAATATTTTTTAGTGCTGTTTGCAATGCTGGTTTGGCACTCATGAAGTTCTTCAGTTGTTCTTTGTCGTGGAAATATTTTATTTCTCCATTGAATTTGAAGGATAGTTTTGCAGGATACATCAGTCTGGGTTGGAAGTTGTTTTGTCTCAGAATCTGTAATATCTCGCTCCAAGCTCTTCTTGATTTCATGGTTTCCATTCAGAAGTCTGCTGTGATTCTGATGGGTTTTCCTTTATAGGTGATCTCTTTCTTTTCTCTAGCAGCTTTTAATATTGTGTTCTTTTGCTGGGTATCTGGGATCTTGACTATTATATGTCTGTGTGTGGTTTTTCTTGGGTTATGGGTTGTTGGGTTTCTATATGCCTCGGTTAACTGTACTTCAGTATCTTTTACCTTGTTTGGGAAATTTTCTGCTATTATTTCAGCAAATATTCTTTTTATATCGTTTGTGTGGTCTCCTGCTGTTTCACTGAGTCCTATTACTCGAATATTATTTCGTTTTGCCTCATCTTGCAGCTGTTGGATTGATTTTTCTTGGGTTTTTGATGATTTTATGAGATCCTTCCTTTCACGCTCATAAGCTGCCATGCTGTCTTGAAGGTCTGAAATTCTATCTTCAGTTTCATTTAAGCGGTTTTGCAAGCTTTCAGTGGAAGTTTTCTTTTTCTTCCAATCTCTTTGGGCCTGTTTCCTTCTTGGTAATTCATTCCTAAATTGCTTTTGTAACGTTTCCATTTGTTTCCTACTTTCTTCTATCTTTTATCTATTTCTTCTCTATGTGTACGGAACATTTCTTCCATTATAGTTTTCAGTTCATATTTTATCTGAGAGATTATTGCAGGTATGTGGCTTATTTCTGCTTTAAGGTCTTCTATGGCCTGTTGGAGTTATTTCATTTATTTTGGATGCAGTCGTTTCAGAATTTGCAGGTGTGTGGCTTCCTAGTTCCCCTATATCCTCGCATCCAGGATTTGTTCTGGGTGGGGTTGAGTTCTGAGAGTGCGTTTTGTTCTTCTGTCTTCCCATTTTTGGGTAACAGATTCTAAATTTTGAGCAATAAATTACCCAGGCAGTTCACCAGGCAAAGGTCTGTTGCAAAGGCTCCTCCAATGACTCCTTCTCTTCAGGAGAATGTCCCTTAAGCTTTCTGCTGAGAGTTCCTCTTAAAAGACTGCTCAGGTGCTGGTTTGTGGGGTGGGCTACTCCCTACCGGAAGACCTGGGTGGGGTGTGTATATCCCCCCCACACACCCAGGGTTCCCTGCAGGTATGGGGACAGATCTCCTCCCCCACTCGGTGATCTGGTCGCAGTGCGCAGATAGCTCACCCGTTTCTGAATCCGTGCCGGCAGGAAGGTTCCAAAGTGCCAATTCTCCCGCCCTCCGGGTCTGGGGGAGGGAGCGGGATGCTCCACTCCTCTGTGCTCCTCACGCGGGGCTGCGGACTGCGGGCCGCTGAGGGCTTTGGCGGCGGGGCCAGGACCGGAGCAGGATCCCGTTTCGCTGCTCGGATTTGCGGAGCCTGCCCAAGGAGCGCAGGTTCCGAGACCGCCCCACACTGCAGTCACTAAAAAGCCGATTTTTTGGCCGCCGTTGCTGGCGAGCCACGCAGGGTCAGGAGGCGGGAGGGACCGAGCCGTCTGTGCCCGCGTGGCGCTTGGACCCAGCCGAGCCACCACCCGTCCGCAGTGCCGAGCGTCTCCGGTCTTTCCCGCGTCTCGCCACGGCAATTTGGTCTGACCCGCCACGTCTCCGGCAGCGCAGAGAAACACGTTCAGTTTGAACCTCTTAGCCGAGGTCTCGGCGTTTGCACTCGCCAAGCCTGTCACGAGCTGGGGGACTCTATCAGCGAGGATCCCTCCTTTGCTGCTCACCTGGTCACCATCATCCCAGAAGTGGCTTGCCTATTTTAGAAGGTCAAGTCTGGTTGGAAGAGTCAATTGGGCATGGAATGGAAGGATATCTCTCTCTTACCAAATTTTTCCCTTTGCTTCCTGCTTTCTTGATGCTGTGAGGAGAGGAGCTATTCCTTCAGGTTGTCCGTGTCGTGCTTTTCTGTCTGGAGTCAGCTAATTAAGGACTGAAATCTCTATAAATATGGAGTCCAAATAAGGCTTTGCTCCTTTTAACTTGCTGGTGTCAGGTATTTTGTCACAGAAATGAGGAAATTAACTAAGACAAAAATTAAAGAACTTTAAGGAGATAATCTCTGTATTATAATCTAGTTGATGAAATAACCCTACATATTTGTCAAAATTTGTTGAACAACTGGATATGGTGGCACTCAACTGTAATCCCAGCACTGGGAAGCTGAGGCAGGAGGATTTTTTTTTTTTTTTTTATTTTAGAAACATAAAAGTACAAAAACATATTGACAAACAGACACCAATTATCATAGAAAATAGTACAATCACAACTAATCTATAGACAAGGTGATATGGTCTCAACAGTAGTTGTTGTTTTATCCATTGATATCTTCGAATTGTAGATGTATGGACCCATATACAGACATGCAAATTTAG